>BMAO01029663.1:0-26091 GCA_019973975.1 Trichonephila clavata | reverse complement strand
TTTGATCACGATGCAGCATTCAATGTTTGAATTGGGAAAGAAACGATTGCCCGCAACCTGCACTTACTAAAAAACAACAAATGAAACACCAGTTGTACAAAATGTGTGTGTGGGGGGGATATGAACAAAATGAATTCTGGTTGTGATAGATATTCCATATCGAAAAAAAATTTGCTGGCAATTCTGTTGTGGCTTGTTGTGAATGTAGCTCTTGTTCATAAACAAAATTTCTAATCAGTTGATAGTGGTTTCTTATAAATTCGATGAAAAAAAAAAGAAGTTTTGCCTGGGGGAAAGGATTTCCTGTAGCCAACCACCCTGACTTGCTTTTGATTTCACTCATTTAATTGTTCCGGTTACGTATACATTTATCAAAGAAACATGGAGAGATTATTTCTTAGTTTGGTGGAATGAGTGATTTAAAATAGTCAAAAGAATTGAAGGTGGAACAGAACTTTTGCTGTTTCTTATTTGATAAAATGAGCAATTTAAAATTAGTCAAAAGAAATGAAGATGGAACAGCTTTAGTATCGCCCACCCAAACTTGAACTAAAAAGTTACGCCAAACGACCGCGATTGATGGTATGTTTTGGTAACCAGTTCCACACAATTTTTCCGTCCAATCACAGAATGCCGCTTATAGCGCTACCTTCAGGTAAAATGGAGAACTATTTCGAAAAATTGTGAAAGATGTTCGAACGCCAAATCCTGTTTTCTAGCCAAAGGTCGATCGCCATTCTTGAGTTGACAGGATTATAGCAACCATATGCAAGATTATTACTGCCGGAGAATTACGCGTAGTAATACATTAAACTCCCGGGGGGGGGGGGGATTCGACGTTTCAGCAAAAACCTCTCTTTTTCCCTGCACAATTAAAAATAATTTTTTCTTTTTTGAGATGTAGTTTGGAAATGAATATATAATTATACTGTACAATATATATATTATTTTATTTTTCTTACGTTTTCATTACTTTAAATTTTTTTAACTTTAAGTTTTGGGGGGAAATGGCTATTCTTTTTTTTAAAAAAAATTGTGGAAAAAAAACCTGAATTTTTTTAACAACCAAAACAGGGAAACAACACGACTTTTACAATTTTAGATTTTTAAAAAAGAGGCAGTAAGAGATATAAATAAATTTTTCTCAAGTTATAACATAAAAATTTTTACCATCTTTCAAAACAGATTAAGAAAAGAAAAAAAACTGGAAGATCTTGAGATTTATTTTTATACATTTATTATATTTTTTCATCTGTAAAAGTATTTTCATTTTTATACGTTGTATATGCATTCTTATTTTTATACATTTACAATGTATGCTAATGCACTTTCGAAATTTCTTCATTTCTTAAAATTCTACTTGGTTTTCTTTTTTGTGCTGTATTAACTTAAAGAAAAAGTTTATTATATATATATATATATATATATATATTATATATTATATATAATCATTTGTTTCATTTAGTAAAGCACTTTTAAATTGATAATCTGTGTAAAGTAGTTGAATAATATTTTTCTCTAAACAAGCTATAAAAGATTCAAAAAATCTTTTCAATGAAATTGAAGGTTTTCTATTTTGTACACTTTATTTTTCTGTATTTGAATCACACTGAAGTACAATCACAGCCAAAATTACAATTTCCGTAATTTAAATATCAATAAAAAAATAAAAGGTGTTTTTTTCACTTAAATAATGATGATTTAAATTTTAATTGTTCCTTATTTTTTTTTATTCAGTGTTTTCTGGAAAAAAAAACTTAAAAATATTATATAAATATCAAAAACTCGGAAAATGATTTTAAAAACATTTTATTACTATTAAAGACTGAATATTGAATCACTAAGGAAATTCTAGAATGTGAAAGTGCCGAAAAAGAATGTTACATCATAATCACTTATCTCTCTTTGTAAAATAAAATTGAATGTTTTAATTAGCACCGATTTTAGATTTATTCACAGATTATAGCCAATATTGAATAAAGGATAACATTAGAATTAGATTTGCTTGACTTTTTACTTTAGTTTTGACTCCAATTAGGAAAAGTTTACACTTGAATCAAATATTCCTATTTAAGTCCTTCATATTTCTATTCTCTGAGCCTTTAAAAAAAACTCTTCCTAAGTGAAATCTTGAAAACGCTTATCTAAAATAAAATTCAAGTAATGATCAACCCCATATTTATATATACATATTAATTATGTGATTATAAAAACTATATAAAGAGAGAGAGATTTATCTTTTAACTAGCTGTATTAAACCACAATTAAAGATACATAATTTTCAAGCAAGGAAAATTTTAGGTATTTGAATTCCTTTTTCTCCTTTTAATCACTTGACAATTTATATGAAAGGACACCTTTAAATTAAAGAATACATAATGTCATTGAAAACGGGATGACTGTTTTTGATTTCAATGAACATCATTTTTAATAAATCTTAACAAGTTGATCCGATCAAACAGCAGTGTATAACGCCTGAATAAATTCTGATTGCTTAATATAATTAAATAGAGATGGTGATTTATTATGAATGAGTGATTGAATATATATATATTAACATCTTACTATTCAGCTACACAAAGGCTTTTGGTGACAGACCACGTAATTTTGAACCATGGTCAAGCAACGAGAACGACACCTGAGCTGGCACCCCATTTCCCGACTTCCACACCACATCAACAGGAGAACATTTGAGCCTCGACGCATTTATCGTGCATCGGCCGCTTCTGTTGGGTGGGTATTCAGAGGTACTAGGCTAGAACTCACACATGACTCGCCAGTCACGAGTCCATTACTTTGAACACTAGGCTACCGCGGCCTATTGATTCATTATATTATAAAGGATAATAAAAATGAATTTTTTCAAGTGTAAATAGTTGCTTAAGAGTAGTTATATCAAGTCATACTAACATAATTTATTTTAATTTTATTTTTGATGCTCCGCAGTTATGGTCATCTTCTTGTCTTAAACTGAGAATCATTAGTTTAGAATTTCATTTTTTTTTAACCATTCATTTCATTTTGAAAGATCTACAGCTTTAATTAAGAATCTTCAACGAGTATGAAATAAGAAACAGAATGAATTTTGTACAGTGATTAATAATATAAAAGTTCTAGCCATCTTCAACTTTTTCTGTCCCGGACAAAGATGGAAAATGCCGCCCCTCTACCCAAAGTAAAAAGTTGTTAAAAAAGGTAAATTGTTTACAGATCTACACCTACAAAACTTGAATAATTTTTCGAACAAAGAGACAGAATAACAATACATAAGTACTAAAACACAAAAATAAACCGAAATCAAAATAAACAAAAGACTGCAAGTGTTTTTTCCTGACTTTTAATTCTGAAAACATTCTAATCAATTTTTTAAAATCAGTTTGTTCAGCTAATTCATGTTCGATAGCCAATCTTACAAAACCATTTACAGGGCCGATCCTAGGGAGTCGGCCGCCCGCGTGCGAAGACCTAATGTGCCGCCTCTTTAGAGAATTTTTCATATTTTGACAAATGCTTATATATTTAAATACCGTAAAATATCTGGCGTATAACGTGCACATATACTTCAGGCTGTATTCTTTCTTTTTTTTTTATTTTTAGGTATATTTCCCGTATAACGCGCACCTCTTTTTTTTTTTTTAAGAAACCTGAAATGTACGTGTGCTATGCTCTTTTGTTATGAAGTCATTTATTTCAGGTATTATTCCAAATATTTTTTTAAAAAAGTGGTATACTTCTAGAACTATAAACCCCTCCCCCTTAATTTCATTAGGAATGTCGTTGTTTTTTTCTTAAATAAAGAGTATTTCGATCTCTCTCTATGTAAGAGTCTTATTTTTTTCTAGAATCATTATTTTTTAACTTTAAAGCTCTCATATTTTTACACCCCGCGTATAATGACAGGGCTGGCTCTAGCAGTTTCGCCGCCTCGGACAAGAATGGAAAATGGCGCCCCTCTCCCCAAAGTAAAAAAATTATTTTTCAAAAAGATAAATTGTGTATTTATGCTCACATAGATACACACATTTTAAGAATAATTCTTACGAACAAAAGGCATCACAATAAAATAACTAAAACTCAAAAATAAAGCAAAACAAACAAACAAAAAAATTACATTTTTTTTCTAAATTTTAATTCTGAAAACTTTTTAATCAATTTTTTAAAATCAGTTTGTTTAGTTAATTCATATTCGGTAGACAATAAAGCAAAACCATTTAATCTATTTTAAAGAAAATTGTGGATTCTAAGAAATTTTTTATTGGTTTTAATTTTGAAAAACACTTCTTGTTGCACTTATTGGCAAAAAAAGCGAAGCTCTTAATGCAATAACAAGATTTGGTGCAAATTATAAAGTTGAAATGAGTTTAGGAATATCAATTGGGCTCTCTTTTTTGACTAGAGAAGGTTGTGAAAACATCCAATTTCACAATTTAACGTACATTTCCGCCTCGAACTCTTCAGACTACAACATTAAAAAAACCTGACGATAAACATATAGATTATAAAATAAGGAAATATGATACATTAAATGAAATGCCCAATTCCCAATTTTCCTTAAAATATATCAAAAAGTATTTTCAAATTCGGTCCAAATGCCGCCCCAGACAGGGGTCTGGTATGTCTGGCCCTAGAGCCGCCCCTGATAATGAGCACCCCTAAATCTCGATTTTATTTTGTGTGTTAAAAGTGCGAGTTATACGCCGGATTTTATGGTACTAATTATACTTTTATATTTAATTCCTTATTTCACACACACAATGCTTGCATACAATTACTTATTTAATACTTATGTATTCAAATTATAAACTTATCTACCTGTATTAAAAAGTAAAACATTAATATAAAAATGCAAAAATTTGAAGAGCAAAACTTTATTTTTTGGTCAGCTAAAGGGTTATGATTGCGGCAAAACCTTTTAACAAAATATTAAACAAGCAAAAATATTACCTTTGAAATAAAAATAGACATTTTGTAATTAGAAAAGCAAATCAACAGTATTTACTCAGAAAATTTAATTTAATAAAAAAGAAAGAACTAAAGCATAAATCTCGTGAAAAGAAAAGTATATAAATGACGAAGACTACTGAAAATTTAATGATAAAATAACTTGTATAGCTTTTTGAGAAGCAAATTTGTCAATATTTTTGGTGAAATCAATTTTTTCAGAGATTTCGGATTCAATAGATAATGTGTCCATATCTGAAAGCCATCAAAATGTTGAAGGAGAAAAAATGCTTTTGGAGTATATTAAAAAAATTACAGACTTCTAAGAATGCTTTTGCCATGTCACTAAGAATCAAATTTAAAGAACAGCTACTATACAGGGCACATGGACTGTTCGTGAATATAACGTCCTAATTCTGAACTATACTCACGTATTTTTGCTTCTCATATTAGGCAATCAGTATATTTATCAATTTAAAACAGTGTTTCTCAACGTGGGGCCTATCCCCCACAAAGGAGCAATTTGATTCTTAAGGTAAGGGAGGTAACTCAAAAATTAACTCATTTAGAGTTTAAATGATCTATTTATTAGTAATATAGCCAATTATATAAATATTTTTAACTACTTGTTTGTGTAATATGAGACAAATTGGTAAATTGTCTCATATGTTTGTGAATGTTTCAAAAATCGTAGTACAGAAGTCCAAACTATATAAAGAGGGAAAATATGATATATAAACATTTTCTATAAAAGGAGAATGTTTTAAAATCTGTCACTCTCTCTTTTGGGAAATAAAAATTCTTAATTTAAAACAATTTAAATTGCTTTTTATTATAATAATATTCTTAAAACAATCTTCTGCATTCATTCTAATTCGGATGACACTAAATATTCATTATATGCTTTTGCAAAAAATTAGTAAATAAATAAAATCACAGTTCCGAACGTAGCTAGTAACCTAAAATTGCTATTTCAAAGATTCGACTTTTTATAGCATGTACTAATCCTCTACTCTGTGGAACTCAAGAAATAATAAGAACACCCATAATGGACATTTTTTTAAAAAAATTTAACCATATTAAGTAAATATGAGATTTTGGGCTAATATATCAAGTAAACAGAATTAAAAAAATTCGTGAAATAGAATTGTGAAACATTTAGCGCACAGACCACGCGAATAAATCATTTCTGCATTAGGAAATGAAATCTACCGAAATTAAAGATAATACAAAAGTAACGACGTACAACAGTATCCAAACGGAATGTTCCCTTGATATTTCCCATTAGGACCAAATTTCAATTATTATTACATATGTAAATTTTGAAAAGAAAATATTAAACATAAAATAATTAATATAAATATAATGATTTTTTTATAGTACGTTATTTTTTATAGAAGTAACTTTTGTGACTGGAGCTGGACCAGCAAAACGAAGTTATATTAATGTCTTACTGTGCAACACGAAGGCCATTTTGACAGACCTCGTCATTTTGAACCTCGGTCGAGTGATGAGGACGACACCCGAGTTAGCGCCCCCCATACCACACCAAAATGGAGACATTGAACCTCGACCCCGTCTATATGGCGGGTCTTCAGTGGCAACAAGACTCGAACTCGCGACCTTCCGGTCACGAGTTCGTTCGCGTGTTCGTACATATATATATATATATATATATATATATAGTAACATAAAATGAAAGAAATACATGGCATAATAAAATTGATAATACAAAATAATATCACTAACAAAGCTAGAAGATTCAAACCAGATTTAAAGATACACACTTTAAAAATAATGGAAGAGTCTATTATAGAAGAATTAACTAAGCGTATGTATAACATGGAACAGAATTAGAACTTTAAAATGTAAGAAGCCAAAAGAGTCAATAGACGAAAATGAAGACCTGTTATGATTTCTAGAGCTGTTGCTGAATTAGGACCAGCAAAATATATATACATATATATATATATATATTTTACTTAGAAAAAATTAGGGCCCTAAGTGGTTTCTTGCATCCGGGCCCCTTTGTAGAGAAGGCTGGCTCTGCTCTAAAGTAGATTTCCACAAAACCCATTTTTAGTGGACAAAATCAACATCTACTCAACAGAATAAACATGCCTGAAAAATTTCAAGTCTTTAGATCTAAGAATTCAGGAGATATCGTGATGAGTGAATCACTTTCCTCCTTTAGTTTTGTAATGTTTCAAGTCAACATCAAGCTTTTGTAAAAAACAGTTTTATTCAGCGAGCAATCGACACATCTTTCGCAGAGAGAAAATGGACGCCAAGTAAAGATTTTTAATTGGGTTGAATACTTATGTTCATAACTGTTAAAAAACTCATTTTAGTTTCTGTTTTTGATTTGAAAGTGAAAGGTGGTAGCGTGCATATGGAGACTGTTAAATTTAATGAGCTGGGATTAAAATGTTATGTTTGGAATATCTTTTTTGAGAAACAATTGGGTGTTTCATTTAAGACTCGAAGATGTTGCGGAAAATAAAAGTTAAGTGGTAAATAGGGGATTTTATTTTAGATCTAATTTAATTATCCTTACATATACATAGATAAATTTCAATAATTGCGGTATCCTGATCAGAACAATTTGCTGTGATATGGATCAGTATGCAATTGCATCGAAATTCTTTTTTAACAATTTAACGATAAGAAAAAGTAATAATAATAAAGAAATGTACAGTGTTATTACGTCTAAATTATCTTCTTTACTGAAAAGTATTTTAGAAAAATTCTGTATCACCTAATCAGCATAATTTTTATTGAAAAAAATAAATAAATAATGCAACATGCACAAACATACCTCTATCCTCAAATAAGAGAAGGAAATAACGTTTGAGAAAATGAATACAAATAACATTGAGGAAATAACCTTATCTAAGTACGTTTCGGTAGTGAGTGAGGAGAATAAATGTCCGGAAAAAAGATTAGAATAAAAACATCTGAACACACATAAGTTTCTATAAAATGCGAGCAAAGCAATTCCAAAAAATAGTGATCAGGCCACTGTTGTTTCTGTCGGATATCAATCAGATTCCTAGTGCCACTGAAGAACTATCTTATAGAATGGCTGATACACACTAAATCTGTGGAAGCTGAAAGTACTCACGTTGGCGGGGTGTGGAACTTTGAAGAGTAGGGTGCGAAATCAACTGGCATTCTCGTCATTTGACTGCAGTTAAAAATTGCGAGAGTTATTGCCACTAGCCTTGGAAACTCTGCAAAATATTTAATCTTGCAATAATATTCTTGTGGAAATGTAGAAGAATCTTAAAATTCTAGTGTTTTCTTACTTTTTTTCGTGGCCATACAGGAATTTTTGGACAAGAAAGGGCTGATTTCTTGGTAAAGTCGACAGCCAAGTGGGGGATTGAAATCTCAGTTAATATTCAAAAAAAAAAAAATCGTTTTACAAGAAACAGACTAAAGAAAATATTGTCCCTATTTAGAACATTATGTACGCGCTCAGATCACCCTTTCTGACGAAATAATTTTTTTCGACCATTTCGTAAAGACTGTGTTGTGATAACTTTTTTTTTTTTACAAATTGCATAAAATCACATTCCTTACTGCTCATAATAATTGGTGAGCAGTGTTGAATATCTTATCCTTTTTTGTTCAAAATTTAAGAAAGGAAGAAAATACCTGAAATTTAAACAGCATCTTAAAATTAACTGACCTTCAAATTTTTTCAGCTTATTTCAGTTTAAGCCATTTGTCTGTTTTTCTGACTTATTTGTTTTTGTTATTTCATTATTTTGTTTTGTTATTTACTTTTTATTTTATTTATCTTATTTTGTTTGTTTTATTTACTTCTGTAAGCCCAGGGTGATACTTTTGTTTTACGCGGGTATTATTTTATATGTCTTCAATAAAAAAAATGACTTTTAGCCCTCTTATTGCTGTGGAGTGCGACGTTAATAATCAATAAAGTACAATACCTTAAATTATTTTCAATCGGAATTAAATAAGTTCTATTTGAATTGTCGAATTCCCATTGATTGATTATTTATTAACATCGTGCGTACACGTGATACGATGCTATTGGCGACTGACAGAAGTAATGAAATCTCAAATCTGAGGTCAAATTAAACTAACCCAAATATGACAACCTGGCAACTTGAATATTTTGAGTCTTAAAGGATTTAATGTATATCAGCTCATGAATACCACCTAGTTGTCAATAATTCAGGTGAAATATTTTTTTCCAGAGATTTCTAATTCAATAGAGATGATGGACAAATCTGAAAGCCTTTTTCGTATCATATTATTTCTCAAGTAATGGTTAATAATTTTTAATTTAGTAAAATTTCTTTCACCTAAAACAGGTAATGTTAAAACAATACTTTTTAAAAAGTATTGCTAAAGCAAAATTTAGAAAACTGGGAATGACAGCATTTTTAATCATAATTTCTAATTCCATGGCGCGTCTATAAGGGTATTCTCAGTATTTTTTACCTAAGTCATATGAAAATAAAACCATAAAGCACTCGCAAAGCCTGGGACTCAACAAGCAAGACTTTACAAGCAATTTATTACTTCCTTTGTGCAAGCGAAGGAGGAAGTGGACAGGGGTCCTTTTCAGAAGTGACCCCCGCCTGAGAAGCTTTACAGCTTCCCAAAATAACTATCAGTTGGAAGTGACACAGGAAACGCTTGGAAGGAGGGCAAACGCTTGGAAGGAGGGCCTGGTCTTTCCATAGAGAGGGGTCATCTGTAAGGTCATTGTATAACTTGCGGGACTGGACAATTCAAGGGAAATTCCTGAATGCATCGTAAAATCGGCGCCTATAAATGGAATATTTGTTCCTCTCAAATGTTTTTAGCGCGTTTTTCACGTAGTGTAAAAAAAGCGCTATTAGGACGCAAATTTCGTCTTCATTCTCGTTCCATATTTTGTCGTATCTTTTTCTCAACCAATAAGCAACCAATTGACCTCGGGTTTTCGGCATTGGGTTGCATTTGTGCCCCAGATGAGCCGAATCATATTTAAATTTAAAATTTTTTTAAAAATATAGTACTATTTTAAGTTAGTAAAAAGTTCATTAGTTGCATTATTGTAAAATACAACATGTGAAAAACGCGCTAAAATTACTTGGCCATGCCAATGATTGATATCTTGTTTTTTTTTAAAATCCTGAAACACTTTTTTTTTTTCTGAATTGAAGCTGTTTTCCTCGTGTTCTAGGATTTGGCAAGGAAAAATAATAGGGAAAGGTTAGCCTGGATTATTTGAAGAGCATAAACTATTTTAATTAATTAAAATATTTATTTTTATATCTTTATTGAGGAGCACTGAAGCAATGGAATCTAATAATATCTGTTTTTAATTTTCCTGGTGATAATTAGTGCTCTAAAGTGATATCACGTGTTGATGCTTTTAGCAAGCTCCGATACAGACTTTTAAACATTGCCAAACACAATTCTTCTGGCATAAAAAATTCGACAATATTAATCTAAAAGAAAAAATTATTGCAATTTTTAATTTTTCAGCAGCTTTCAGAATACACTAGTAATACATTTCGTTTATCGTCAGTAATTAAATTCACTAACCAAAAAACTGGAATAAACAATTTGAATAATTAATAAATTAAAAGTAAAAAAAAACTTTTTTAAAAACAAGCTTTTATTTAAACGCACTAAAAAGAATAAAATAGATTTTTCTTTACAATTTTTTTACTATCAACTTATAACGTCATTACACAATTTACATGATATAAAAGCTTGTCGCAAGATTAAAGCACTCTTATTTAAGAAAAATTTATTTATTTCTTTTTTAGTGCGTTTAAATAAAAGCTTGTTTTTAAAAAAGTTTTTTTTTACTTTTAATTTATTTTTTACTTTTTAGTTATCACTGGACAGGTGTCTTAGTCTGTTCATCTCATTCAACGCATCATTGTTGCTAGGTGTTAGCCGGTTATTTTCAAACAGTCGAGCTAAATGAATTCTCCCAAAAAGGGTACTAGAAAAAAAAAACACAATTTTTTCTTAAATCCGTAAATTTTAAGCAATTCTTTCAATCTTCGTACAGATCTTGGGTAATATTATCCTACACACGAAAAAAAAAGTTTATGAGATTTTCTTCATAAATGACAAAGTTATTAAATATTAAAATTTTGAGTATTTTTTGAAAAATCGTTAAAAAAAAGTTTTCGACATTTTATTTTTTAAATGACTGATTCTAAAAGAGCAAATTATGAGCTGTTTTAGTACGGAATGTCGATTCATTTAAACAAAAAAAATTCATGTGCGTCGATTTAGACATTATTTTCATAAAAACGCATCTATTTTGACTTATTTAAAAAAAATCGTAAGAAATACAAATATTATTATTTTGTAAAAAACATTATACCGTATCGGGACGAAATAAATGATCTTTCCGATTCTATAGTTATTTTTTGTCTGAGCTTCATAGATTAAAGTTAGAATTTCTATAATACTCCATCTCAGTTTAACTTGGCAGCGTTGAGAAAGGTATACAATGTACCAATCTACTTGAAAAATAGCTCTATTTTTTTTGTTTTGAATTTAAATCCAAGAAAATAGATAGAAATTTGTAAAAAAAAAAAAATTGCATACGTTTTAGAATTATTTTTACGTCGTAGAGATGTAATTATTTTTTAGACAAAGTTAATTAATACAGTCAATAGCGCAACGTTATGAAATTCCAGTTTGGCTGAAAACCGATTTTCGACGCCAACTTTTGTCATTGTTGTAACAATAAAATTATTACAACAATGCAGATATATCCAAGTTGGCGCCCAAAACTAGTTTAACGTTTTTAATTAATATATTTTTAATTAATTTTAATATTGGAATATAAATGGTCAAAACATGCATTGTCATAAAAACTAAACGTGTATACAAAATTTCAGCTCAATGGGAGGATGATATCAGCTTCAAACTTGAGTTGCAAGATTCCACCCGAACAAATTACATACATGCATACATTGTAAGTTAAATAAAAGCTTTTAAAAAAGGATAATGACATTGATTTTAATAATAAAATTTAATTGGAAAAATTATCGAATTTACTGCATTGGTGTTCATTTTTTAATAAATTTTTAAAAAATAGTATGCAAGGGTTTATAACACTTAAGCCAATTGAATTTGACTGTTAAATCCCTATTCTAGATGTGTTGTGGTGTGGAAGTACAGAGAAGAGTTACCACACACACGCACATCTTCAGTATCGCAAACAATATAACATTTCTAATCTTTAAATATTGATTAAAATATTATAAACTTGAAACAAGTGTACAAAATGTCAATGAAATTATCTAACAATTTATTAATTGATTGATGTTAATAGTAACTGTCAACGATTGCAATAGTAAATTATATGATTAAATGCATCCTTGTGAAATTGACATATTTTAAAGTTAAAAAAATTATTTAGGACAAATTCAGAGCAAATGTATGTAAAATCTTATGTGCTATCTTCTTAAATAAAAAAAATTCTTCCAAAAACTTAAAGTTGCTTATAAAAATTGAGAATGCATACTTAATTTGAACCATGCGAAATTATTGAAGCAATAAAATCTAAGGTAAAAAAAAAAAATGTTTTCATCACAAAAGTTCCAAAAACAAAACAGGATCAAGAAAAATGCATAATTTTTTTTGTTGAAATAAGTTTTTTATTTTTTCTAATTTTATTTGCATATCTGCATATATTGAATACTAATTTTAACAAGCAAAAATTAAAATATATTTAAAGCAAATAGTCAAAAAACTGTTTATAGTTATAATGGAAAATAATTTTACAGTAAAATTATAAAATAAGATAAAAACATAACATATATAGAACATATTAAAAGTAAATTTATAGTAAAGAAAATACAGTATGTGTAATAATGAATAACATATAACTACTTAAAATAATAAGCTTATTTATTCAATACTGTTCTCAAAAATTTCTATGATTTTCTATTCTATGTTTGAATAACAGGGTTTCCTAAATTATAAAAATATCAACTTCTTTAAAATATAAAACTAGAAATTTTCTTTTAGAAAGAAAAGAGTAATGTCTACCAGAGTTGTTCTTTTAGCGTGTATACTTATATGCTTGCAAATTTCTAATATTTGAATACCTCTTACTACTTTAAAAACAGTCTTCAAAGACTGTTTCAAAATTTCTAATGCAAAATTGTGCCGAAACTAATATTAAAAATTAATATTTTTGATGCAATCTTTAAAAAGAAAAAAATTATTTTTCGGACTATTTTACATAGCGGAGGAATTGTGGTAACACTAATTTCCAACACTCAAATACGTCATGGCTTGTGACGTAAGCAAAAGTACTAAGTTGTAATAAACGACGGCCCCCATTTAAAAGAAACTCGCTTTATTTGGCTATCTTGGCGCATTTTCTTAAGTTTACAATACCGAGAGCGCGCATTATGGGGACCATTTCTTGGTCAGACCTCGTGTGGTTAGTAGGTAAGTGGAATAGCACGTGTTTTCTCTGAAATAGTTTTTGCCATCACGAATTTTGGGTCTTTGTTAAGCATGGCATTGAGCAACGTTGTAGTTAAATTTCAACTTTTTTTAAATCATAAATTAACGTGGGGTTTTTCAAATAAAAAAAAAGTGGTAACCCAGGTATTGCTAACCAGTACTTTTTTTTCGCATTGTTTAGAGAACAAGACATTTTTCGAAATTTTTTAATGAAGAATGGATTGTTAAAAGATAAATTGAACTGTGCAAAATGCATGGAACCATGCAGCTTAATTAAGCGAAAAAAATCATCAAATGGAAGCATTTGGAGATGTAAGAATTGCCGAGCAGAAAAATCGTTAAGGATAGGTTCTTGGTTCTCCTTCAGCAAATTAAATTTGCAGGAATTTTACTTTTAACATAGCACTTAATTTCAGACACAAAAACTTGCGATATCGAGCGGGATTTTGGCTTTTTTCTGCAACTTTAGCAGACTGGCGTCAATTCGTACATGAACAAGTTTTAGATCATGTAGAATTGACATCAAGCAAAATTGCTGGGGTCGTCCCTCACTCTGGAAACTGTGCATTAAATATAATTGCACAGGCTAATGGTTTCACAAATTCCAATTTTTAGCTTTTGGAAAAGAGCATCAATTCTGCTTCCGGAGAAAACCAGATTTTTGGAAACGGGGTTTCCTCGGCAACCCTGTTTTCAAAACACTGTCTTTGGCGTCCTTGGCGCCTCAATACATTTGCGCCAAATTGGATGGGTGGGCGATACTAAAGCTGTTCCAAATTTTCTCCTTATCTCCATACCATAGAACATTTTTTCCGCATAGTTAAGTTCCGATTGATAATAAACTTTTCCCCCTCCTTTTAACCATGATCCACCCAAATAAATGTACATAACTGAGGAGTTAAAATCATCCACAGAGATTTTTCAGTTATTTTAAACTTTTCCCCTCGTTAAGCGATTAAGCGTGAAGTTTACGATAGCAAAAATTAAAACTAAGCATTGAGAAACACATTATTTAACATTATTTACAATAATTACTTTCTGTAGTAGAATGCCATATTAATATAGAATTATTAAATCTCAGTGAATTTCTCTTCTTTTAAAAACTAATACGCAATCACATATGAATATAATACAAATATTATGTATTAGTTAACTTTGTTCAAAAAATTCATTTCCTTAATTGTCAGCAAACAATAATATAAAAATTTATAAAATTGAAATAACTGAGTAAAAAACCAAAGCTTTTTATATAAGTTTAATAATTAATGAATTAGTTATACATATAAAAATAATTTTATTTGGAAAAAAGCATAAAATATTTCATTTTTCATATCATAGAAATTCTTCCACTTTAAAAACTTTTATGATTAACAATTTTTAACTCATTAAAAAGTGAGATTTGTACTTACCATCATTCGAACTGAAATATAACATTCACACAAAAAACGTTAAAATAGTTTCATCACTAGACATTCGAAGTTAGATTTTTCAATCCACAGAAATATATAACACATTCTTCGATATTTGTATTTATTAAGAATTTCACAGATTAACAATGTGTATTTATATTGTTTCCAAACATAAACATATTTTCAATAAAAACAGAAGGAATTTATAAAAATTATTTGATTTAAATTATACATCCTTAAATCCAAATTTGTTCAGTACCCAAATGTCCCCTTTCATTCTATTAAAATCTGTTATGGAAAAAACGCACAATTTACAACAGTCAAGGGAAGAATTTAATGAAACAAGTTTTAAAAAAGCCACCAACTCTTGTCGATATGAACAAGAAATTCAGTGATAACAGATCAAAGATGCTTTGGTGGGTCTCCAGAACCTCCAAAATGGGATGTAGGTCCATAAATGGGCCAAAATTTGCATTGAGGAGAGTTGAAATAAGCCTGTAATTCAGGCAAATTCCTCATCCTCTTTAGGTAGGCTTGCAGTTCGGGCAACCATCCAAAGCGTTCTCTTGAAACAGCCTGTACATGTCAATGCAATCGTACGCCATGAAATCCACATAGGTGATATTATCTCCTGCCAAATACTTTCGGTCTCCTAGGAACTTATCCCATTGCTTCAACATGTCAGGAATTTTCTTGATAAAGTTTTCTTTCAGTGCTTCATAATGATCATTGTAAATAACATCAACTAATGCCATTCTTAGGTCAATTAATTGCAGAACAGCCATTGATACCCGAACCTTTTGCCTTTCGTCTTTTCCATCCATGCCATATTTTCGAGCCAAGTACTGGATGATCGTCGTGCTCTGCGTTATTCTAAGGTCATCTTCTATGTAGTAAGGCAGATTTGGAAAATCCAGTCCTAAATTGAACTTATCCTTAAGCCAGTCTCCCGTATTTACGTTATAACGCTTATCTTCGAAATCAATTTTCTTGTAATGAAGAAGAAACCTAATAGGCTCTCCATATCCTCGCATGTCCCAATATCCGAATATAGGCTTGACCATATTGAAGCGAGACGAGAGAGAGAGAAATTGAAAGCACACCAATGTAGGATGTAACCAGAACGAAGAAAGGCTAATTGTCAAGCGAGGCTGATCTGTCAATACGGTTGGCGACTTACGAAATCATCATGATTTCAAAGCTCCCTTGGCGATGTTGGCACACACTTGCAGCTTGGCGACAAAATACGTTTCCGCGCATGCGCTCTGTTAGTCACAATGTTTATATTTTCATTTGGACTTCGTTTTCGCGGTATATGTGTTGGCCAGGGCTGAATGCGTGATTATCTCATAAGTCATTTAATTGACATATCTGTGTAATTATTTTTGAAATTTTTTTTATCACACTTTGCTCCTTTTTCTGATGCCTATTTATTTCGATAAATTGATTTGTTTTGAATTTATTGTGATCCAGCAATCTGATCATCAAGTTTTGCGTTGTGATTGTCTTGTAATTTTATTAAGTTCTGAAGATAAATTATAACTATTAAGTTATTTTCTAATTTAACCGATGTTTGAAGGTGTTTTTTTTGTAGTTTAAGTTTTGAAGGAAGATGTAAAATAATATTTAATTAAACATTTGTTTGTCAGTGCATTGTGTATTCCTAAAAAAACCCTATAAATTTGTAGCCCCCCAAGATTTTTTGTACAGATATAGTTCTCCAATATTTATACAGCTTCTTATATGCATAATATATTTTAAATTATTTTTTGAAAATATAAAATATCACCAAGGTGAAACAAATATTTGAAGTATTTTCTATTAAAATATACAAACTGCGTGCACACACACACACACTATAGTATATACAACAAAATTTGTTTTTCTATGCAAGCTATTTGTGAATAGGGTAAACCTGTGTACCTAGGGCCACTTTTTTTCAATGCACGAAAACAGGGCCACTGGCCTCTTCAAAAATGTGTAACTGATATGCAGTCATCATTATACTAACTAACATCCAATTGGCGTTAATATAAGTACTTAAAATAATAAATTCTGTGAAATAAAAGGTTTTAAAAAAATTTCACAAATGGCCCTAGGTACAATATCACTGTACATTTGTTTGATCATGTAACTATTTAAGTTGCAATGCACCAAATTATTTATGAATTACACATATTTTCATTCAAAAGTATAGTTTAAAAACCTGGTTCCAAAAGTGAGCTACATACATTGTTGCTCTGAAGCACCAACTGAATGTGGTTGGTGAATTTGAACATGATATTTCTGTTGTCAATTTTATTAGTTTCTTCTTTATCATAAAGAAACTTATGTGTGCTTTCAATATTCTTCAAAATTTAACGCTTAGTGTTCTTCTTTAACATTTATTATTTCTGCCACATAAAAATTTTCAGTTTTTTTTCCCTTGTATTTTTGTTAAACAAAAATCCCCTTTTTCAATAGTATCCTTTACATCAGCTACTGTAAAATTTGCATCATCAATGGAATGAGAATCTTAAATATTTGATAATTCAATGCTGAAGAAGCTGCTTCAATTTCACAAACTCAGGTTTTTTTTGTGTGGATATTTTTATCACATGTTTTTTATTTCTTCCTTTTCTAGATTATCAGTCAAGATTCTACAACTTTATGGTTTTCAGCCACCTCTGTTGGATTTACTTCGAGAAATATGCCTATTAGAAATTATTTAGAATTATGCTTCTGTTTTTATAACTATAAAGAATTGGGGTTTTTTTATTAAATGAGTTATGTTTGTATAAAAAAAATAATAATCCTGAATAATAACAACAATGGTAGCAAACACTTTTTTTTAAATCAAGCATACTGAAAGTTTCAGAACAAAATATACACTCCTCTCATTTAAATAACATCCAATAATAATAAAAAACTTGACTAAATTAAAATGGTTCAGATAATTAAGGCCATTTTCCTCCTTTTATTATAAACACTTTTTTAAATAAAATAATAACAAAGAATATTAATTGCAATTGTACCTAGGAACAAGGCAACTATGTGGCCCTAGGTACAAGATTAGGTAATTTTCTGCAAAATGTCTTCTACAGAAAAACCCACATGGAGAGGGGATTTATTTAAAATCTAATTTAGTACTTGATGTTACAAACAAAATTATGTACTAGAATTCAAAGAAAAATATTGACTTATCTTTATACAACAAAAAAAAGAGATGAGCCTGCAAAATTTTACTTCAGACCATGTAAAAATGTTTTTCATTTATAACTTGCCACAGCTTTCTTTTGCAAAATTTCAAAATGATTGCCAAAGTAGGAATTGGTGTTGTCACTTGCCCAAATGAGTAATAAAACTTAGAACTAAATATTCATATAAAATGGGGTGGCCCTAGGTACACAGGTCTCCCCTAGTCTAGATCAGGTGTGGCGAATCTTTTTGGGAAGAGTGCCCCTTTCTGACAAAAAATAATTTTGTGCATACCACTTCCAATTTAAAAATATGATAAAAGTACAAACTTAGGTTTGCAGGTTCAATTAGTTAGGTTAGGTATAAAATAAAAATGAATAACTGAGCATTTAATTCTAAATAATTATTAAGCAATCAGTACATACTTAATGCAGCTTTTGAAGGTTTTTTTTTACCAAGTAATCTATGTTAGTGCTAGCTCACTCTTGAAAATGCTAAAAAAATGAAGTTGTTTTTAAGTGCATATCCGTTAATTTTGAAAGAATTTGATTTTATTATGTTTATGGTAGAAAACTTATGTTCAGAAACAACAGCTGTGATCCAAACCTACAGCTATATCTGGAAGCCAAATCGTGTAAATTTTGGGAATTGTTGGTGTGAATTTTTGAAATTCAAAATAATTCGTATCACTTGCAGTTGAAATAAGTTCCTTATGTTGGCTTTTTAGTGTAGTATTGTGCTGTAGGTCAATTATTTCGATTTCAGGTGAGTAACAATTAACATCTTGCAGCAAATTGCAAATGAACCTGTGAAATGATTACCATTTTTTGTTTTTTATCATCTTGAAAATCGAACCTAGAACTGAATGAATCCTACGAAATGGATGTTAAATTTTTAAATCTATATAGCTCCGAGCATAAAATAATGAAGGGCAAGGTAGCTAATGGAGTTATTGAATGGGGGGGGGGGCTCTAAAAGATATTCTATGAATAATTAAACAATATATTAAACTATAATAAATTAATAAAAAAAAAATTTTAATAACTTAACTGTGATTGTTTTTATTGCAAGGTATTTTTACATCTGGAATCATTTTTGAAGTCTGTGACATGTCATATCATCCATTCTGTGTCTATACATTGTTTTTGTCGTAGCATTTCAGGAGAAACATTTTTCCTCTACATAAGCATGAAAAAAATGGCATTAGATGTGTCCCAGCTCTTAGTACTTTCAAGATATTTTTTTCTAATGTCAGTCCAAAAGTGCATATAAACTTGGCTAAATTTTATTTTCAATCGAGTGTTATTTGATATATCAATTTTCTGTTCTTTCTTTTGTGGGGAGAGGTGTCACAGTCTTGAAAAGGATGATGGATTCAAGATAATTTTTGTTTTGGAAAAGGAAGTACTCAAGAAATGTTTTTTTTCTTCCATTTCTGATAAATGTTGGACCAAACTGATTTTCAATTTAAAATTTTGATTAAAGCAAATAGTGATCACTTGTGGAAACCTGGTTTGAAGACCTTTGGTCTTAATTAGTGGTCTTCAAACTCTTTTGACTCATTGAACCCTTAGAGCTAAAAGATGTTTCGGAGAACCCCAGTCTATGTTTAGATGAATAAATCTAAATATATTAAATTTATATTTAAAGTATATCAACATGTTACAGGTACTTTACATAAATAAATTAAAAAAGGTTTTGTATTTATTATATTAAAAAATTTTACTATAATTTTAATTTACTCATTATTAATACTGGTTCCAGATTATAGACTTCTAACTGCTTCATAAAACCCATTACAAAGCGTATACTAATTCTTTCTTTTGAAAAAATTGTATTGGCTAGAACTTGATATACACACATTGTGTTCCTTATAAATATTCAATGTAATAAATGAATTCATTAAAAAGAAATGTTTCTACATTTGTGCTTTTATATTTCTTAATAGAATGAACTTTTATTTGTGGTTTGGTGAATTTAGTGATTGATACGCAAATTTAAAACTGACGTTAATTTGCAAATTATTTTATTCATAAAACATACTTTTTACATACAACCGATATTTACAAAGAAATTATTGCACATATGACAGAAGTACATGGATTAATGAGCATATAATGAGTTAATTGTTTGAAACATTATCAGTGTCCTTTCCCATGAGATTTAGCATTCATTTTATTTAAATTAATATTGGAGCTGAGATTTCTTTTTCTCTTGATAGATTTTTTTTCTGTTTTTAGAGGACGACCAGAAGGTATTCTACGGCTAGAACGTATAAGGCTTTTACGTCTAGCAATAGAGGTTGGCTGAACTTTAATTTTTCCTCCGAAAATCTGCTTTTTAAGTACATAAATATTTTTTAAATCTTTTACTGTTTGTATTTTTTGCAAATTTCTTATGTCTATCCCCAGATTCTTCAGATAAATTTGCTATTTTGACAACATCTGTAATTCTTTTTAATTCATTTAGTATTTCTTCTCTTTTAAAATTAGTTATTGGCTTTGCATTAATTATTTGTCCCTCATTATTACTGTGCGCATTGTTGTCTGTCTCCTGCTCAATGGGCAATTCAAATGCATTGGATTCTACAGTAGCAGAGGAAAGTTGATTTTTAAAGTTACAGAAGAAATCTTTTGGTGGGCATTTTGGACCCAATGCCAAAAGAGCTAACTCGTGCTTGTCTTCAGGAGTGACTGGTGGTGCATTTAGAAGACGTATTTTTTTCAACTCCATCAGTGCACATTGGTGTTTACAAAATGCACCAGTTAATCCTGATGGGCAAGAGCATACACCTACATCTGTTTTAATAATGTATGAGTGTTCTCCACTGTTAATTTTAAATAAATTATTTGATAAGTCTTTCAAATCATTTTCTGTGAAATTACTGGAATTTTTTCTTATTTTGTCATAAAATACAGATGATCTCCTAGAAGTGGCAAATTCAAATAATTTTTTTGTATAATAATCTTCCCATACTCCTAAGAAGAACTCGCATAAGGCGATAACATTAAATGCTCGGGTGCGGCTTAAAATGACGTCTTTCAAAATCCGTATGCTTGCTTCTGAAAAATTGTTTGTGTTGTTGTTTCTAGTTATAAGATCCTTCCTGAAAAGTAAAATCCATTCCTTTTTCCTCGCCAAAAAATTTCGAAACCGTTTTACATAATCTGGATAGTTTTTACACTTTAGTAGCAAATTTTTTTCAGCGTCCAGTAGGTTTTCTTCCGAGTCAGCATACATCACCTGTAAAATAACAGTAAATCAAAAAATGTTAGAATGCAAAAATTAAAGTAATAATTTGAACTAAGCATCAAACTCTAGATTAACTTGGCTGTTGAGAAAATCCCAATGTTAAATGTTTTCTATATAATTCAGGTTTGTAAAATATTTGTGTAATGCGAAACTTCATAAATAACGTGTTTACATTGTATCATTTTCAGTAACAAATATTAAAATTCGGGGGGGGGGGGGGGGGTTAAGAATTTGTATTGAAGTCACGTAAATGAATTATTTTCGTATTTTTCTTATTACTTAAAACAATAAAAAAATTAAGATTAATTGTAATAAATCAATTTGTAAATGTGTGATAAGAAAATTGGAAAGTTGTTACCAAAAACTCCATAGCGGATACTTAATATTTTTAGCAGTAGTGTTTGACATGACATCATTCACCAGAGGTTACTAAAAAAAGATCTTTGAAATTAAATAATTGAAAAAATAATAAAAATATAATTTTAAAAAATATAATCAAAAACTTGTACAGCTTGAAAAAGTTTCATGAATGTAGATTTTTCCTCTTGCTCCATCATCTTGTGAGAAAAAAGCCAGCGCCATTCTGCTTGGGCAACATGAAAATGGCATAACAATTGCTTTGCTTCAGGCCAAACTGCTGCCAATGCTCCTTTTTCTGCTGAAGAGTCATCGCTCATGAATATATCTGGATGCTATATTTTAAATAAAAATGCAGTCTATACATGGATACAAACACACACATATAAAAAGGGTTATTTGAAACACATTGCATATAGGTGGTTTTAAGATTTGTGAAAATATTAAGAAAATTAGAAAGTATATCATATTTATAAATTTCTAACAAAGTTGCAGAAACTAACAAATGTGAAATATTAAGGCCACCATCATTAAGAAATTTTTAGAACCAGACAAAAAAAATAATTTATCCCCTTCAATAGAAAAACAAAAGCTATAAGCAGAACTATTTCTTTTACTATGTAATACAGTAATTATTCCTAAGCAGATCATTTATGTGAAAATGTAATTTTAACAATCTGCATGTGCAAAAATTAATATAACGTAAACAAATATAATTTGAGCTTAGCATATGCATGATAATTACATAATGTTCACTTAAATAAATATACTAAATAATAATACAAAATTGAAAACCTCCTTACATCTTGTCCACCAAAACACTGAGGAAAGTTCATTTTCAACAATTCAAATGCATTAATGTAATTCTGCATACATTGGGATGCATGAATCATAACTGCAAGCGGCAAAGCTCCAACTTTTGTCGCTGATAACATAATGGTAATTGTTGAAGATGATGTCTCGCAGCTTGCAGTTGAATCAATGAAAATAATTTCTTTAGATGAAGATAAAGGATGATTTCTCTTCATCAGTGGTGTCACAAGCAAAACTGCCCAAAGATGATCATCATGAAATTTAACAGTTGTGCCTGAATACAGATAGATTACTTTATATTAATAAACAATAGCAAAAGTATGAAAATGAAGCACTAAACAAAATATAAAAAGTATTATTTTTCCAACATGTCTTGGAAAATAAATAAATAGCAGTAAATCAAAGGGGACATTTAAAAAAGTTATTTATTTAATACAGTTTTTATGAATGCTTTATTTTTACAAGAAATATAATATTTTAGCTACCTCAAAAGACATGTTCTTAAAACAGATTACTAGTTGTTAATAAGTTAAAGTTACACCTTAAAAAGTTTCTAACCTATTATTAACATGCAGTTCATATAATTAAGTAACTTTTCAAAACTCGTAACTTTAGATATTCTGAGAAAATTTTTGTGAATTGTAAAAAAAAAAACAATTCACACAAAAAATTGTAACTTGATAAATAAATGCTACAGATGTGTTAAAAAAAATAAACAGATACAGATACTCCCCCCCCCCCCCCACAAAAAAAATTAGTTAAGTCAAATAAAAATTGACTAATCATATTACGATTTAAACAACATTTTTAAAACAAAAAAAAGAATGAATTTTAATTTTAGAATCTTGCAATATTTTTTATAAGTGTTTACTTAAAATCATTGCAAATATGTTAAGCAAATACTCTGCTTGAAAAAATACAAGAACATTCTGTAAGGCAACAAAAACAGAGATAAAACATTTACAATAAACAATCTGCATGTCAGAATAAACCAAACTAAAATTTACCTATTGATTCATAAAATGGAACTTTTTCTTTTAGTTTGTCAAATGGATTAATTGAACTGCCTAAGTTAGTATCCCTCCAACATTCATGTAAGTAATATATTTGATTATGAGTAGGATTTAATGAAGCATTAGCTAAACCCATGAAATTATCTTCTAACAAAAATTTGTTTTCATGAAAGCGAATGGCCTCAATTGGTGACATCCCATCGGAAAAGTATTGGTAAAACTGTTGACGAACCTAAAAAAATTGATACAGCATTATTAATATAGTACTATTGCTATTTTTTTAAGACCATGCTATTTTTGTTAAATTAAAAATAAATTACCTCATCATTAACTCTTAGCATCCTTAAAGTTTCTGCTGATGTGGTATTATGAGTATGAAGTAATGATATTTTAACTTCACCTACCAATGGCATATCATATTTCAAATACTTATCCGTCTTTTTTGTGGCCTTGGTTATTTTTTTGATAACAATACTGAGTTTGGCTTTACAGTCAGCATTTCTTTTCGCAATTCGTTTGTGTCATTTTGAATGATGGCAAAGCCAAGTTTTAGAAAATACAAATCTGAAATACAGAAATTTATTCAGAGCTGCCACATAATTAAAAATATATATCTTTTTAGTCAATTTAATAAACTTTTCCTAACATAGATAAATATATGTTATTAAAATTTATAACATTCAGCAAATAAAGTTTCAAACTAGCAAAAATTAATTTTAAATTCTTCAATATTTTGATTCTTTTTCTCCTGATAAATGATAAAAATAATTTGACTTGCTTCCAGAACTAATAAATTTCCTTTTTTTTAGCTATTAAAGATGTACTTTCAAAAGTAAATTAGCTATTTTTTAATGTATTAAAAAATTACATAGAAATCAAAACACTTCTATTACCATAAAAAACTGCAAAAAAAAAAAATATTTAAAAACTGGCATTTTTTTAAGAATTTTTTGTTACCATTTCACTATAATGTAAATTTATCACAAGATTTTTCCCTCAACATCATACTGTTAACTTTTCATCGAGAGATTTCACTCTTTGATGTGCTAAATTGTTGACAAAAATAATGCACTAGAGGGAAATAATTACAAATATTTTAGGTAAACCTCACATAACTATAATTATTGAACAAAAGCTGGCACATATTAATAATATGAAACACTTTTTCAAATAAAAGATATCCAAAGTCTTAAAAAAATTGGTGGTACATATCTAGTACCACCACACTTCAAGGAGCATGATAGTTCTGGAAATAAGGTTTTTTCTTCCCTAGGCACAATGGAACTTTGCAGACATATCTCATCCATTCTCTTATTTTATAGTAGGAAAACAAATAAACTTGCTTCTTATGCTGTTATTCATTCACATATTAAAACATTTTCAGTTTTTCCTAATCTAATGTTGTAAGCTTAATTTTAGTTTAGTACCAATTTACCTTGTTAGTTTTAATTTTAAATATTCTATACTATACATTAATTTATTTTACTTAGTTTTTAGTTAGTGTTAGTCAGCATATATAAGAAGTGTATTAGTCACATTTATTTTTTACTGGAACACGAGCTATAGCTCATTCATGACATTTGTGTAATCTTGTATGTACATTTATTTAATAAATATATTATTTTTAAAAAAATGTAACTTACAGGAAATCTATCTGGCACAATAAATATGTCCTTTATTGTGAAAGAATAAGCAGAATGTATTTTGTATTTGTAAAGAGGATGGCCTTCAATGGCATGGAGGTACATTTTTTGGACTCTCATATTTTCATACTAGTAATGCACATGTGACGTACTAATTATTGTAATATTAATTTAATTAGTTACATAATATATGTACTTACCTGATTTGTATCAAAAATATCACAAGCATCACTTTCATTTACACTTAAAAGTACACATTCACTTCGAAACATACCATTCAACAGACTCACAGCTGATCAAAGAATGAACTACTGCATTCCCATTGCATACAATTAGCTTCTAACAGCTGTTGGAAATTGAGTAACTGCTAGGAGTTGTCCTCTGTAATGCTTCAGAGAATATACCATCTAGCATCAATTTTTGAAGAATTCAAACAAGTGATACGTTTTATGTACCACTACACAATAAACGAATAAGAATTGGTGGTACGATATAGTATGTACCACCAAGCATGAAAAAGTTAAACAATGTGTGAAAGCATATGGTAAATTTAAATTCGATTTTGTGCATTGTTTATCTATAAATATTTAGTCAGTCTATTCGTAAATCATAAAAATGAGTTATAAAGATAAATGAGGTGAAAAAATTATAATTACTTTTGTGGATTTGGATTGTAGTTGTAAACAATCCAATTGGTGTTTGAAATCGCAGAATAGTGTTTTTGAAATTTTCGGCTTCTTCTTCATTTTGAAGATTTGTTCTTAACACGATCTGTTGGGTGTAGATTTGTCCGTATCTTCAATACAGTAAGGATAAAATTCCTGCAATTGAGATACAATATAATTTTTTGTATTATTTCTTGCTGGAATTCCATTTTGTCAAGTTTCCAAACTACCGCTATGTGATACGGGGCAGAGCGCATGCGCGGAAACGTATTTTGTCGCCAAGCTGCAAGTGTGTGCCAACATCGCCAAGGGAGCTTTGAAATCATGATGATTTCGTAAGTCGCGGGCC
>BMAO01029662.1:0-160979 GCA_019973975.1 Trichonephila clavata | reverse complement strand
TTTAAGATTTTCTTAGTGCTTATTTCAATAATTTCCTCTTGTAATATGACATTTGTTTTTCTTTCAATGTTACTATATTTATTGCCTACTGTAGTTTTACCATATATATAGTCAAAGTATTCTCAAACCTAGTTTTAAAATCTGAATAAAGGGCATCTGAATGTTGTAGGTTAAAACATGCTTTTCCTAGCAGATTGTGTGCGACAAATTGAGAAATTAGGAAAATTCGGGACGTCCAATATTATACTTGGGACTTACCAATATTATACTTAGTTATTCGGGACTCCAATACAGATTTATTATTTAGCTTAATTATGGCAAGAAACGCCGAAAAGATGGTCCTTGTAACTGTAAATTAACTTCATTAAATTTGGTAAGTAAATCTGTTAAACAGGTAAATCTGGTTTCCACTTGATTAAATTTTCTTTTAAAATTAAAGTCGTAGACCCCATTTACAACTCATGGACCCCCAAATTATTTTTTCGTTGACGTGGACCCCTGCGGGCTGACATAGACCACTTTGTGAATCACTGGACTAGATAGACGCATTACAAATGGTAGCGGGAGTAGACCGTAATTCCAAAAGAAGTCCGTCTTATACGGGAAATGTCGTTGTTAAATGGTTGTATGTTTGTGTGTAAAGGTGTGCTTTTATATAAGAGTGGATGTGATGAGAACTTCTTTCCCCATTTCATTACGCAAATATTAAACAGTGTCTTTAAACTAATTGCGCTATTTCGTTAGTTCAGAACGTTCGAAACATTAAATGTGTGAAATTGACCCATTTAAAGTCAGACTAATAGGAATACATCCCAAATTTATTAACAGACAGCATTAGGTGTCATAATGTAAGAATTTAAGGTTCAGAGAATCCTTTCTCTATCCCAAAGTAAATGTGTTTTGTGCAGTGAGCTCCTAGAATATTTTTGACCTATTTTTCTTCGCTGAAAACACTATTACAAGATTTATTTACCTGGACATGCTACAGATATTTTTTATGCCAATTATCAAAGATGGTGCCAGGAGTTTACATTTTTAGACAGAATGGCCTGCTTTTTCGCTACCACAACGAGACGTTACATCCTACCTAAATGGTGAGTACCAGTTTGGATAGGTTGTGGAGATGTTATTTAGTGGTCATCGCGATCCACTGATTTTCAGTGTGAAGGATATTGTAAAGAATAAAGTGTACAATCCGTCATTTCCTACATTCATTCCTGAACTAAAATTCAGAATCTAGGCTACAATTAATTTGATCGACGGAAGCATTTTGACAAATCTGTGGCAAGAATTGATTTACCGATGGGACATTTGCATAGTGATATGAAGAAGTCGCATCAAACTTAATGATAATGATAAACTTTGACTATTTTTCTATCTAACAACAGTATTAAATGCAATTAAATTACATGCAATAAATCATTCTTTTTGCTCAACTAATTTGTAGACACCCTATATTTATTTTTACAGAAGCTGATCGTGAAATTACTTTCGGGAAGTCGTTCAGTATTCATTTAGCTTAACGATTAACTTTGTAATAAATATTATTATAAATATAATGTATAGTTTAAACCAGTTATTCCCAAAATGGTTTTTATGGACCCCCAGGAGTCTACGATGACCTGAAAGGGGTCCACGTCAGCGAAAAATAATTTGGGGGTCCATGAGGTGTAAGGGCTCTCATTAAACTATGATAGTGGCTCTCTATGATACTCTCTATGATAGTGTCTCTCATTAAACTTGATCTGACTTAAATTTTAAAAGAAAATTTAACCGAGTGGAAACCACGTTTTACTTATTCGACTGATTTTTTTTACTAAATTTAATGAGGTTAGTTTGCACTTACAAGGGGATAGCATAAATTTTATTAAAACAAGAATCATTTCAGTGTTTTTCTCCAAAGTTTATCTAAAGAAGTATAATACTGGAGGTCCCGAATTTTCTCAATTTGTTACAGACAATCCGTCAGAACGTTGTAACCTACGTTGAACATTTAAATGCCTTTATTCAGAATTTGAAACCAGGTTTGAGAATTCTTTGACTATGGTAATACCCCGACAGGCAATGAATTCATATGGTCACATTGAAAAAAAATGTCACATTACAATACGAACTGATCGGAATAAGCACTAACTATCTTAACTAAATATCTTTAAGTTTAGAAACGGATGTTAGCAATTTTGGCTTTAAAAAGCCGAACTTGTTATTTGTCCCGAATTGTAGAATATGGTCTAGAAGTTCTTATTTGATTTTGCTAGTGTGAAGGAATTTCATCGCGGTTGCCAATCTCTAAAACGAAAACGTAAAGAAACAAAGAAAGATTGGTTTATACAAACTGAGGAAATTTAGGATTAAACCTGACAAGATTGATACCAAATGTTGAAAATTTGATATTCTTATACCAGATTCACCCCTCCCATTTAAATCATTTGTTTTATTTAACTGTTTTAATTATTAATTAACTTTTAATTTAATTAATTAATTTGTGCTTTTTAAATTTGAAACACTATACTTCATTACAGTTCCAAATTTAATTATTTTTAAGTAGGAGTAGTACCAGCTATCAAAAGGACATTTAAGTTGATAAATTTACAAAAAATTCAGTATTTATTAAGCAGGAGTCTATCACAAACCGAAAAACATGGCAAGGGGTCTATGAGACAAAAACGTTTTGGAGTCTCTGGTTTAAACTCTATATATGGGTGTGATTAATTTAAAGGAATTATTGATTAAATTCATAGGGATATTTTATTACTTATAAGATTTATATTGACGTAATTTAATTGACAAGTACGATAAAATTACTTGCTTGTATTTGGATTACATTTAAAAAATTGTATTCTTTATGAAATGATTTTATTTACGAGTATCTTCAAACGCCTAAATTTGCATTTTCTTGTGATCAAATGTTATTTTTCAATTCGAGAGAGAAGAAATGCTTCCTTAAAATTAGGATTTCTAAGCCATTTTTGAAGTTATAAACTTTTTTTTAAACATCCATGTATATATTCAAATAAACTTTTACATTTCTTTCAAAAAATTTACCCTACCCTATATATTAATTTTGAGTAAGTTACAAATATAACTGAAAGAGAAAGATTTACAAAGTATTGTAATCAAACATTCTTTGCTTTAAAGTAAAAAAAAAATGTTTCAGATATTAAGAAAAATTGTTTTTCAAATATTAAGAGTGCATTTTAATTCAAAAACTTTTTTCTCAATATACGTGAAAATTTTTTAAAGAAGAGTGAAACAGATTTTTTTTTGTGATTTTATAAAATAAAGTTTTATTTTCATCTTTTATTTTCAATACTTTATCTTACCAAATTTTTTATCTTAATTTTTTGTTTCGACATCAAATACCACACAATTTGTTAGATAATAATAAGGAAGTTTTTTTTTCAGCCTTGATAAATTCAATAACTTTCCAATAACTTAACGTGACGACCTGTGTAGAAGTAAGAATTACTAGTTTTGTGTCTAGTTTAAAATAAAAACAGGGTGTCGTCCAGATCACTTGACCAAAATCCGAAATTGAAAGTTTTTTTTCTGTAATGGGGCTGCGGATTGATATTTCTACCTTTGAAGACATAGTACATTCCCCAGGAGCTGGTATCATTTTTAATGCGGCACCATATAGGCGATACCAATTGCCGCAAGTAATTTTGACACACAGTTTCCTCCCCAGAGGGAGACATTTGAGCTCTGCCGTTGCGAAATTTGTACTTAGGAATTTATTTTTGCCGAGAGCACATCCAACCAAACGGACACTCAAGGTGTAAAGAAGTATTACTCCTTCTCCCCTCTAACCCGGCCAGATGTGTGGGAGGAACTAAGTGATCAGACGACATGATTCACTAAAATTGTTTATTTGTCACAATATTAAACACAGACACACTAATAATCCAATTAAGACAAATTTGATCAATACTTAGAAGACTAAGGTGAGACAAGTAAGCGTAGAGATAATATTTACGCACATTCAATTATATTCCTACGATAACTTGTACAAGCTCGTTTTTACCTCGGACGCGCACTTACGATTTAACTCTCTTTTTATTTAAATAATGAGCACAGTACCTGAACTCTTGTAATTCTTTATCCTCTAGGTAAGGCATTGAACACTAATAGTGGGCCTGATCACTTTTCAGTGATTCCAATTTCACACGTCTTACACTGTTTACGTTCTACGGCCGGATTGCTGGCTTCTCATTAATTCACTTCACATCCGAGCTATCCTCACTTCAGTAAACTTCAATTCTCACTTTAATAATCTCAGATTCTCACTTCACTAACTCTCCAAAATTCGCGAATGCAGAATATATATATTATACTTAATTTGCATAATCACATTTTCTTATCTTCGGTGAAAGTTGGGAGAAATAATTCTTTCCCCAAAAGAAAACCTCAAGGAGTTAGAGGGAGGATCCGTATAGATCAATCACAAAGGTATTTTTTAGAGGCCGCATAATCATGTGACATGAACGCTGTCGATTTTCTGCAACATGAAGATCCACCGACTTGTGCCGGAATCGAACCCCCAATTTTAGGTGCAGAAGGTCAGTGACTTACCAACTACGCCGCCCAATCACTAAAAGTCTTCTATTCAAGTTTGAGTTAATTGTACCAATCAACAAATCCTCCTTATCATCTACGATTAAAAAGTGCATTTGTTAAATTACACTTAATCTTTCCCCAAAGTATTTGAATTTATTTAAAAATTCAATTCTGTCACAACTGATTGACTGCTTGTTTATTGACATCGTCTTTTGAAGCTTCACAATGGCTATTGGTGGAATGGCCCAAGGGAACCGAGCTCACCCGAAAGAGCTTTAGAGCTACAAAACAAGCCCCCGGGAAACAACCACCTCCACGATCAACCTTTATGGAGCAAAATCATAGTTTACATTTTATACGGTAGCACACATTAAATTTACATATAACAAATTAAAGGTAAATGAAACGAAATTCATATGCAAAGTACACACATAAAAAACTGAAAATAATAATAAAGAACATAAAGGGTAAGAGAAGGGGAAATAATATACATTATTCCAGCATTCTTGCAAATACATCAAAAAATCAAATATCATATAAAAACATCATGTGAAATGCAAACGCACCGTACAAAAAAGAAGAAAAAAGGCAGGAAACATTTGGGAAAGGAGAAAAGAAGAAGAGGGAAAAAACACACTTGTGACCACATAAAAGCACCGATCCAATCCCACCTCAGGAATTTGATCCCGGATTGTAGAGGCAATTTTAATACATGATTTTAGTTTAAAGTGAATGGAAGAATTTCTGAACCAGGCTTTTTTAGCATTTTGAGATGGAGAGACCAAATAAAAACTTTTCAGAGGACATGCGAACATATAATGGTCAGCGTCCCCATCAGAACCACAAGAACAATTAGGAATAGCTTTTAATTTGATGCGATGCAAATAAGAAACAAAGGGACCATGGTTTGTGAAGAATTGCGAGACGTAACTGGAATGGGGATTGATATCTAAACTGGATTTGGGAAAGAAGGATTTGACTCGCGCGCGTAAGCCTGTATTAGAATTTGACTACCAACTCTACCCAGTCCACAATTATTTTAGGCTATTAGTGATGGACCTCTATATTTTAAATCATGGTCAAATTGTAACGGATCTATACGCGGTTCCACAAATTCCTTCTTATCTCTTTAAGAAAAATATTTAATTCAACGAACTTTCATCGAGTAAGCAAACGTGATTTATGTAAATGAGGTATATTATATAAATTCGGTTTTCGCGAGTTGGCAGAAATGAAGCGAGTTGTTGACACGCTGAAGTTGATACGTTGGATATGTGCAAATAGGAGTTATCGTAAGTTTGAGAATTAGTTAAAGATTGAAAAGCAGTGGAATTAGTTAAAGATTACAGAGCGTGGAGTCCACGTCATTTGATCAAGCCGAAGAGAGTGCCTGGAAGTTTTCAGTGTAGGATTCGATGCATTAAAGGTTCAGGTACTGTGCATTTTATTAAGTGGAAGCTAGTTATTCGTATGCGAAGTAGTTATAATTGAGCGTATTTAAGCTGTCTTAGATTCAGTTGAGGGCCTGTAGTAGTATTCCCGTGTAATAGAATCTCACCTTTGCATTCTACTATAAATCATAAACCTTAATTAGAATTGTATTGTTTGCTTGATAATTGTTAATAAGAATTAATAAAATATTTAGATTGGAAATCATGTCTGTGGATTATTCTGTTCCTCCTTCACATCTAGCCGGGTTTACAGGTATACAAGAGGGTTCGGATGTAAGAGGTAACCGAACGTTATCACGAAATGAAGTGCCTGACAACCTGATCTGTCATTCCATTCTCCAAACTTCCACAACGCGCCAACGTGAGGAATTTGTACCTTGACATCGCCTCTACGCGGCGGGTCTATTGTGGACCAGTACTCGAACCCCATCTTGACAGAAATAATGTCAGACACGAGTTTGCGATGACCAACTCAGAAGCCAAAATCACCTAAATTACCTTAAAAATAAAATTTTAAAAAAAAGTTATTTATTATTTCTGCACTTTTTAAACCTTATTTATAGTTATTGTTTCTTTTCTAATAACCAGAAATCTATATAATTTCTTTTGTTTTGTTGTATTCTTTATTTTTTTTCCTTCAGATTTCTTTTAAGTTATTGTACTTCACTAAGCAAATATTTCAGCAGATCTGATGAATATACACTGTCAAATAGTTTAATAGTTTCTGATCATTTTCACACTAAATATATATTTCCTTCACACTGTCTCTTTATACGTTTAGAAAATATCCCTTCAAAATGACATTAGCAATTAGACGCAGAAGAAACTTTGTTGTTTAATTGCATTTAGTAGCATTGTCTAAGGAGTTAAGATTTCGTCTGGAGAAACTAATCTTTTTACGACTTTCATAATCACTGTCTGCATTTAAGTCGTCGGAGTTTCGAAATGTCTTCCATTATTCTGTATCTATAAGGCTTTTTTTTTATCTTCTCTACATTTGTCATTAGCATGTAGAATTCCTCAACAACAGTTAATTTCAAATGTGAAATAAATATCATTTTAAAAAGATTAAAAGGAAAAATTGTAGGATTTTTATGCATTATATATATCTATATATATATAAATTGATGTTTGTTTGTATAAAATCGCTTCACTCGAACACCGTTCAACCGATCTCTATGAAAATTGGCATGTATATGCATCTTTTGTAGTGAAAGTTTTTGTGCTATCCCCTTTGTTCCAGCTTCCCATCAGATGGCGCTACAGCATATCAACTTCTGTACCGCTCAATCAATCGTCAAGTTGCCAACATGGTAGCCAAGCACAGAAAAATTTGGTTTGAATAGGTTTTCCCTTAATGTTAATCTATATACTCAAGAGCCAAAACATTATGACCTCCCCTACATTTCGTAATGAACTCGCCTGGATGACGTGGAAGACACGTGATCAGGTGGAAGTAGTATTTAACTGCTACTGGAGAGTCTGAAAAATCATTCTTTCAGTTACTTTTGTGTGTGATGGGAAAGGCTGTGGATCTAAGCGACTTTGATAGAGGGCAGATTGTAATGGCTCGAAGGCTCGGAACAAGTATTTCCAAAACTGCATGACTCGTGGGTTGTTCACGATCTACAGTTGTTAGTACTTATGCAAAGTGGATGAATGACGGTGAAACCAGCAGTAGACGACATGGTGTTGGACGTCCACACGCTATCAAAGAAAAAGGTCGTTTGAGACTGTCTCGCATGGTGAAGCAAAACCGGAGCCAAACAGTGGCTCAGCTGACAGCCCAATACAATGCAGGGCCAAGTAGAATAGTATCAGAGCACACTGTTCAGCGGACACTGTTGGATATGAGGCTACGCAGCAAACGTCCCACTCGTGTGCCTTTGCTGACTAAGCGTCATCGCCAACTGCGCTGGGCCCGGGAACATCGCGACTGGTCCATGGATCAGTAGGAGAGAGTTGCCTGGTCAGATGAATCACGGTTTGTCATTCATCACGCCGATGGCTGTGTCAAGATACGCCGTCTTCCAGGCGAACAGTTGCTCCCTCAATGTACAGTAGGACATACATAGGCCGGTGGTGGCGGTATTATGCTTTGAAGGACGTTCCCTTGAGCGTCTCTAGGACCCGTGGTTGTGGCAGAGCAGACCATGAATGCTACAGGTTATCTGAACATCATTGTGGACCAGTTGCACCCTTACATGGCCTTTGTTTTTCCAGCTGGAAATGGAATGTTCCAACAAGACAACGCCCCATGTCACAAGGCTAAAATTGTGTTGGAGTGGTTCCAGGCACATGATGCCGAGTTCCAGTTAATGTCCTGGCCACCTAACTCACCGGATCTCAATCCTATAGAACACATTATTTGGGATGTCATGGGATGGCATCGCAGAGTTCAAAGACCACCAATTCGCAATATCTTGGATTTGCGGAACCGTTGCTTAAACATCTGGTACAATCTGTCTCCGGCCATCTACCAAGGACTTGTGGCATCCATTTCAAGGCGGGTTGAAGCTGTGTTGCGCGCCAAAGGTGGGCCAACTCGTTATTGACATGTGGCAGAATGTTTTGGCTCTTGAGTGTATATAAATGGATGCTTGTGTATTTGAAATCGCTTCTCTCCTACACCGTTCAACCGATTACTATAAAAATTGGCATTTATATGTATTTTTTATGGAGAACGTTTATGTGCTATTCTTTTTGTTGCAGCTCCTCAACATTCGGCGCTACAGCAAAGCATTTTCTGCACCGTTCAATTAATCGCCAAGTTGCCAATCCTGTCGCTAAAAATGATGCCAACTTGGCTCTATCACCAACATTTCGCTATGTTTCCATTGAATCGTCATTTTTATGTAAGGAACGGAATTGCTTGCGAATACTATAATTTTAACATAAAATAAATGCAACAGAAAGTAATATTAATGTATTACACATCCAGATATAAATCATTTATACAATTTTAAGCATTCATTACAGGAAATTTGTAACAATGTGTTACTTTTACTGAGCAGAGATTACCTTAGAAAGGGGTTTTCAAAAATCGACCCACAAGAGAGCTACAGTGCGTTATAAATAAAAAAAAAATCTTTTTTATCAGCTATTAGACATTCATACTTAAAATTTAACAAATATGGTTCCTTTGTTCAGCTGAGATATGCAAAAAGCCTTTTTTGTTTAATTTGCAATTCAAGTAAAATTAGATTATTAAAAACTTCTTTATCCTTCAATCTGTATTGTTTAATTTTTCAATTCACCCGTGCGAAGTACTAGTGAACTATCTAGTTGTATATATAGGAGAAAAGCGTCTTTTTCATGCCATTTCCAGAACTAATAGACCTACAAACTTAAAATTTGGTTACTATGTCTTTTTTTTTTTTTGCTGAGTAAAAATCTGCCAAGTTTGGGATTTGCGGAAATCGCCTCCCTTGGAGGTTTGCATGTAGTTAAGGTTATTTTACAGATAAAAATACCCATATTTTAGCTATTAGATCTACAGACTACGAAATTTAGCAAGCATGTTTCTTTGTGTTCTGTTAAGAACGGGCTTTAATGAAATGGACTCTCAAAGATTGGGAGTTTCGGGGTAAGGGGTTAAAGTAGCACACAGATTTAAAAATCTCGCTTTTGAACTCTTAGACCTACAGAGATGAAATTTGGCGAGTATATTTCGCTTGTTCTGCTAAAAATGAGATTTGCAATTATCGACTCTAGAGGGTGGTTAGAAAAAATGTAAAGGATAATTTTACTTCCGCTTTGGAAATTCAAATCCTGTCCTTTTTAAACCAAAAGGTGAGGGTTATAATAATGCTTTCCATTACAATGAAAAGTTTAATGCTAGGACTTAGACATCGATAGCTTAAAAACAGTAAAAAATTATGCAACGCCAATGAAATACCCAGTGAAACGGGTAGGTACTATGGAGTATATTCATAAAGCGTTGACTGCGGTGGTTCAGAGGTAGCGCGCCCACTTCATAATCCCAAGATTACGGGTTCGACTCCGGCTGGAATCGATAGATTTTCTGCTTGCGAAAGTTGTAGGCACGCATGTCATATTATTATGTTGCATGTAAAAGTACTCTCTGAAAAATTAAATCATGGCGAGTATCCAACATCCGACGAGAGCTTGAATTACGAAATTAATTTGAGCGTCCGAATTCGGTAGCGAGTGCCACCACTAGATGGAGCCACCATGAAATGGCTTTCTCCTTTAGGGACTTGCCATGCCTGCAAAGGCTAAGTTACCAATACGCAGCCCATTGGAAAAAATGTTCATAAAGCTTAGATACATATAAAAGAAGGGAAATTTGCTTCAAATTTACTGAGCTTCTCATAAACACTTTTCTCATACAAGGATGTCCAGATTTGAGGATTGCGAGACAGCACATTCGCTACATGAATAGAAAAAGGACTGCAACACTCGGCTCGACTGAACCATCGTCGACCATAAGTTCGAGACATTAACTATTCGGTTTCTATGATCTTTTGATTTGTAATGTAACTATATTATAGAATTTAGTAGAATAAGCTTAAATGTGATTACTCACAAACCTATAACTGGAAATAAAATTTTGCATATTTCGTTATTCGCATTAATTGATTACGATGGAAATTGAACGGTACATTCCTTCTTTAAACTTCCACAACGTACCGCATACTGATTTTTAGGCTATTTGCTTAAGGTTTAGAGATACCGTAAGCCGTTAAAATTACTTCATACCTGGAAGCGAGACGGAACACATAGCTATTTTCCAAAAGGCATTTTACTTATTAATTAATAAAAGAAAAATTAAATTCATTTTAAATTTATTCCTTCACAACCTTTCGCTGGAGAATTGTTCAAGTCCGGTTTAATGTTTGTTGATCTTCCGGTGATAGTCTCCAGGGTGTGGCTGTCCCTGTAACTTGTGTCATCCAATAGTGTCACCCGCTGGTGTCATCCAATTCAGGCGGTTGCACCGAAGACTCCGTCACTCCGTATTTAAGAGGCCATCGCAGTTCCTTTTTCTTGATCCCTGAGGTGCGGCTGCCCCCGAAACCTCTATCGCGTATCTTCGAAGAAGAATAAGCTGATGCGGAAGATGATGCAAAAGATTCAAGAAAATCCTCGTCAACTTTCGAGCCGATCCTTTAAAACCCCTAGTAGAGCATCTTTCACACCCCAATAATCTCTGATTGGCGAGCGTAGAAGATCAACACACGGCCCTTCTTGTCTTCATCTGAACTCCATTGGTTCTTTGAGACAATAGGCCGGCGCAACTGAGATCAACTCTTTCGCCGTATCACGTACTCCATATGGAGGGTTTTAGCAATCGACCTGTGACTTCTACACTAAAGATAACTTCGTCATAACAGGCCGACGTTCTTTTTCATTCAAATATTTCGAGGTTCACATGTGAAAAGGAACGAGACAATATGAACTGTTCTTAGAAGTGTCCTTTCTATAGATCACTGAGATTAAAATCGTCTGAGTGTCAGAGAAGGAAAAGGCCCCGCAACAGCAAAGCCGTTTTCAAAATCGGCTCACATCTGTTTTGCTCCAGGTATGAAAAAAGATTACATGGTCTCTTTTTGAAGATTACAATGCCCATTTGGGCATTATGCTAAACCCGTGCATCAAATTTGACAAGTATTGTCGAGAAGTGCTCGTCTAATGAGCCGATGCTACAGTTTCATTTTTCACCATAAAATGTTAATGGAATTAGGGTATAAATCCATTACTCGAGTTAAATATTATAGATCAAGAAATTGGCAGTCATTACTTTTCAATAATGAGGCCGAATCGATCGATAAATGGAAGGATAAAATGATTACTGCTATAAGAAAGTAAAGAAGTGGTTCGTCGGTATAATCTTTCTGGACTTGTAAGAAAATTATTTTATTTTACTGTCATTTTAGTTTCTCTCTTTATTTATAAAACAAAGATTGGATTTCTAACGAAAAGTTGATTCAAAATGTAAATAATGTGGATCGGAAAATTTTTGCAATAATTTTTTACAGATTTTACTGTGTGCCAAAAGAAAATTAATTTGTGTGTGTGTGTGCAAAATAGGAACGTTTTATCTAGATTTTGTAAAAATTTCAAAATTAACATTAATGTGTAATAAGAAAAAGAAAAATGTATTCGATTCAAAGTGGTCTGACAACTTTTGAATGTATTACTGAGTGTTAGTAATATAAATTATATGACACATATACTTATTCTATCCAGGTGTTATGTTAGACTAGAAATGTAAATGGAGGATTGCATGACTACCTTTAAATCTATAAATCCTAGATTTGTTCAGATAATTCCATCAAAAAACAGAACATATTGCGATTTCTTGATATGATTTAGGATGAAATAGAAAGAATTACTTGTATGTTTATAAAATGGAAAACGTTTTATTTAAAAACGAAAGACGTGAGCTGTAATTCTGCAAGAAAATTTTGTTTAATTTTACGTCGCCATTATTTTTTACCTTTTGAAATATTTTTACACATTTTCAAATTTACACGTAATAATTCAATTCCAAAACAATATATTATTTATTTAGACGTGGTTTTTAAATGTGATATAAATGTAAATAAATCGTTATAAATTATTTTAAACGTAAATAATATTCATAAATAGCTAGTTCCCTTTATTACTTTTCTTCATAGTTCGAAGTAAGTTTTTTTTTATTTTAGATGTTGTTTCTTTTAAAATTAGAATCCTAACATTTTACTAAAGCAATTGTTGTATGGGGGTGCGAGTACAGTCGGACCTCCATTTCACCAATCTCTATTTTAGCGAATTTTTCTGTTTTCGTGATTTTTTTCCCCCTTGAACCAAGAACATTTTACAATTTTCTTCGTGAAATAACCTCCAAATAGTGAAGTGAGTTTTCTATTTAATGAACTTTTTCTCTTGTGATTCGAATTTTTCCCTATTTTAAAAACATTTCTGGGTATTTCAAATAACTCTCTTTTAACACATTTTATGGAGATCAATGTCATTGAACTAGTTTTACCAGGTGCCTAACTCACCTAGAGCAATAAAATTGCTGTAATTTTTCGATTAAAAAAACTCAAATAAAATTAACAAATTTTATCACTAATTAAATTTAAGGGCGCATTAGCAATGTATGCCTAAAATTACTGGCAATAAACATGTGTTTAAAAATACTGTAAGCTTAAAATTAGAAAAAGATGTCAAAAAATCATTAATTTTATTACAAAATTATTTTTTAAATATAAAAATACAGTATATTTCTGGATAATATTTTTTTCTTCTTTCATCTTGTTCTCTTTGTAGATTGTTTTTTAAAGGGTAAGATTTATAAAATAAATACATATAAATTCACAAAAATATGTGAAAATAATTTCCTTTTTTTAAAGAATATATAGTGTTTATGAATTTAAAATTGTTTTTAAATGGTTTCTAACGTACATTGAAAGATGAATTTCTATTTAACGAATTTTCTACATGACGAACTTATTTTCGGGATTTAGGGACTTCTTTAAATAGAGGTCCGATTGCGGTTTCTAGGAGAGCACCAGCAGTTCTGATAAAAAAAATTCTGAGTTTCTAAAAATTACCTGTCATTGTGGCGTGGTGTGGTCCACAGCCAATAGCTCTCCTGTTCCTTCAGAGTGTGACTTTAATCAAAAATCAAATCAAATTGAAATAGCTCGTGGGTCGTTCACCTTTCTGAACTTCGAAGTTGAAAGTCACTAAAAGCCTAACATTCAAATTTTAGTGTTGTTAATTGTATTAAGTGGTATATCATCTTTTTCATTAGTTGTTAAAATAAATGGTAAAAAATCAAAATTAAAATAAAATGAAAAGATTGCTTTCAATGTAAAATTGTTTGTAAAAGATGTTTTTCAAAATAACTGTGGGAATATTCTGGAAGTAATTTGAATAACTACTACGGAATTTATTTATATATGAAGAAATAATATAACTGAAATAATCCAGCTTTCTAATTACAAAAAAACCTGCTTAATCCATGTAGAATTGAAAATACTTATATTAGAATATAATTTGTATTTATTTATATTTGTATAATTTGTATTTTTCAGTTTATAATTAAGATATAAACATTATATTGTGTTTATTTTCTTCCGATGGGTAATATTATTTCTTATACATGTGAGGAAAAAGCGATTAATTGATGCTTTTCAATGCAGAATCTCTGAGAGATTTACTTAGATGTTTTTTTCTGTGTCTTGATGTTATTACAATAAAAGTAAAATAATAATGCAAGTAATATATATAAAAATTAGTTAAAACAGTAGGCAGGGAAACTTTATGGACATCTCTACCTCTTTCTCTCTATATCCTCTAAGAAAGATAGGCAGATCAACATTGATTTATATGCCAATCTTTTTGGACTTGAAGTGTTTGAACCATAGAAACAAATCTACCTAAACTTAATGATAAATAAAAAGAAAAATATCGAAATTCTCTTTATTGACCTTTGCTTTGACAATTTATTATAACTTCAAGTCATAGTTAGACATCCTGTCATCAACTAAAGAAACAGAAAATAAAGACTCTGAATGTATCTTCTGCAACGGAAAATTCTCTGAAGACCAAAGAGGGTAAACTTGGGTTCAACACTTTGGGGGGGAGGGGGGCTCACCTTGATCGCACTGGAGCAGAGAAAGATTATATCTGTGATTTTTGTAAATAGACTCAAAACAGAAATGACTTTCACGTATTTTTAAAAATATGGCTGTATAGTTAAAAATAACTACATTTTATGAAGTCTTAATTAGTTTTCCAATGGGTTAAGCCACCGATTCCATGAAATCCGACTTTTCCGTAATACCCTCCATTTACCATTTTTCTTTAAAGTAGATTTTTTTATAACAACAAAATAAATATTATTTCTATTGACAAGTGATAATTCCTTACAATCTCTTGTAGAATATATCCATAATGAATTTGAAAATTGTGATAAAAAACCAATCAAGTTGTTTTTAGAAATGTAAATGGTATTCCATAATATCCGACTGTCCTCAATAGCAAAAGACACAGCAAAAGAATTTTTCGTCGTAAACCTGATTAAACGGTTGAGAAAAATGATAATGTTTTTATTCTTTTAACAAGAGCTCAAAATTTTCATATGGCGTGGTGGAAAGTTTGAAAAACATAATTCTTATTAAAGTGCTATTTTTTCTCGGAGAATTTTAGAATTAAATTAAATTAATACCTTATAATATCTGTAAGAATTTTAATCTACTTGATATTAACAGCCTTGTCAAGTTTTCCTTTGGTTTAAATAAATATTTACTTCCATTTACCGGATTTACCGTTTTATTAGTTTTCCCCGAACCACACCACTATATTTACAACTCTATTTACTATTATCAATGGCATAGGAAAACTGTCAGCATCTTCTTCGCTATCTGCATGCACGAGACCACGTTTTTTCTTCTCCGTCTCTTTTCGCTCAAAAACCAAAAACTAGTCACAACTATTCCACCAGTTCCTCTTACTAATCTATAGTGCGTTACGTGCCAAGCCTCCAGTCAAGTTTTTACTGCGCTACAAGCCAAGCTTTCACAGTCCAGCTTTTACAGCCTTTCTGTAGTCATTTCTATCAAGTTAATAGCCTTTTTTCATTAGTAAAATTTTTTTGTCAATAAGCTAAAAACATATTATTTTTTGTCACGCAATAAAAATTGTCTTTTAAATTATAACAATGCTAATAAATTGGATAAATAAATGCATTCAACATCTTAAAAAATTCATACTAATTTTTATTTATTGAAGGTAAGACGTTCTGAAGAGTATATATATATTATATATAGTCAAAATTCTCTACTAAAAAGATTGATAATCAATATCAAAACTGAAAAAACCGGACAGAAGATTTTAAAAAAAGGATATATATTAGAAATTATAAAAATAATCGAATTTAAAATATAAAATATGGATGCTACAGTATTATAAACATTGCTGACTTAGGACAACTCTTGTATATAAAATAATTTATATAAAAGTTTATATAAAAGTGTATATATATATATATATAGGGTTATATCAGGAATGAATGACCCGATTGCAAAATTTAATAATTCCCAGATGAATGAACTGAAAAAGAAAATTAATATGTCCTTGTAAAGATATAATATGAAATTTTGAGTTTGTAACATTGTTTTTGTCCTATAGGTGACAGCAATGTTGTAATTAAGATGCTTTTTGAACAGAAGTGGAAATGGCGTCGGAGTGGGAGAAGGTATTTTGTCTGCTCTTGTTTGCAAAAAGTCTGGCAGTAAATATGGTGAAAGTACCATAAAAATTCCCCGACATCTAAGAGTACTAGAAGATGGTGTAAACAGTTACAGGAAACTGGATGCCTGTGTGAAGGCAAAAGTTCAGGGCCACCAAATTTGCAATGATGTTATAGGGGTGACAAAAAGAAGTCATATTGAGCACTTGTGTAAACAAATTTTGTACTTTACGCCAAGAACATTACGTACGAAAAATTTCATATCGTATTTTTACAATGATATCTTTAATTATCATTTTCTTTTTATTCATCTGGGAATTATTGAATTTTGTAATCACGTCAATCATTCCTAATACCCCTGTATGTATATGTATATGAACTGCTTAAGATGATTGACAAAGCAAAGCCTATGTTGTATCAAATATGATCTTGTTTCTTTTTCTATATTGTAAATAATGAATCCCATTCAAATATATGTAACATTTTTTTCTATTATGTAACTACAGCGTACATTTAAGCTAAATATGCTTCACATCTGTTTTAGTGAAGAAATATTCCTAGTACATTTTATAAATAATTTAGATAACTGTAGATAAGTTTGTTAGACAAAGAGAAATAAACTGTCACATATCATAAAAAAAATGAAAAACAATGAGATTTTTTTTTTATTTAACTTGGTTTATTTTTTGTTCCTCTCGTTAAGTATTCGTTGTCGTAGTGTAAATCCAATCAACTAAATCGCAGCAAAAATTTAAATCTTTAAATATTCCGTGGTACAAAATGGCTCCATGTTCCTCTTCAGTATTTTGCATACGAACAGAAGGGACCGAGAGGGGGTGGGGAAGATACGCTTTCGTCGTTAAACTGCTTGTGTTTATCCACTCCCCCTATCAGTATGAGTAATTGGGAGAAGGAGGCCTACCCAATTTTTCGGTACATGGTGTTTTCCCTGACTTTTGAATATTGAGTAGGAATTGTTCTCCGGTCTTTTAGCTGGGGTGCAGAAAACGGCGGTTGCAGGGGTCAACGTAGCGTTAAAAAATTCTTGAGGGACCCTCCCCCTCCCTCGCATCACGGCAGAACCGACTCGTATAAAAAGCTTCTATAATTCGAAGTAAAAGTGAAGATAGTAAGTATGGAAAGGAGGATTTGGGAACCATCGAAACATTTGCTACCCGCGGAAAACACCGGAATTGTCCTTTGGGTTGCTAATTTAATCATGGGGAATACTTTTTAAGGGGCCCGTCTCCCTGAAAATGGTTGGGGTGAGACGCCTGGGACTTAGGGATTTGATGGAAAATAAAAGTGGAACCAACTCCCGTTGCTTTTTTGTCTTGCGCTGTCTTTTAGTGCGAAAGAAATATCCATTTAGGTAATGCGTTGGGTTGGAATACCTTAACGGTTGCTAAAATTTTCGGGAGTTGTTTTATTCCTTTTGCTTGTTCATCTGATTTTTAGGAATGGATTGAATATTTTTAGCTAAGTCGTAATTGTTTGAACAATTCATTATCAAACTGGGTGTCTGAATCATTAACATCGCCTTTAAAGCTGTTAAAAAACAATTTAAAAACTTTTTTGGATTGTAGGTTTGATTATATATGTTATTAAGATGAAAATAAAAGAAAATATACTCCTTAAGGGAACATGGTACGATTTTTAATTTAAGAATTTTTAAAGTTTAACTAAGATTTAGTTTAAGAATTTTTAATTTAAGAATTTTCAAAATTTTTTGGTTGCTTCTCCTATGTGTGTGTATACTACGTAAAACAGATTTTGTGCTCAAAATTTCACAAAAAGCTAGTCATTTGTTTTTAAGGGGAAAAAATTTGTGAAGTGATTTTAAAATGCTACTCCTCCTATAAAAGTTTACATTCACGTATGAAGTTTGATTTACAATCACATCAAACTATGTATAACAAAAGTTAATATGGGTTTTGCGATAACATGATTGGTATTCATACAATACTTCTTTTTACGAATGCTTATTGAAAATTCCTTAAAAAATGCATAAATTCTGACTTCAATTATTTTTTAAAAAATAAGCATTACTTTGATTTAAAAATGCATACCAACTTTTGTTACATGTACTAATAGCATTGAAATTCAAAGCATTAGGCCCAATAGAAAAAAAAAAGATTTAGCATTTTAAATGAAGACAAACTAGTTGTTTTTATCTTTCTGAGATAAGTCAGTTCAAAGTTTTGATTTGCCATAAGGATGTGAATAGAAACGAACGTAAACGCTATCATAATTCTGCGTTTTTTAAGTTTAGAGCTTTCAAATTTTGTGAGGTTGCAGAAAAGTATACAAAGAACAATATAGGCTGAAAAAATGTGATTTGATTTCTTGACCAATTTTTGTCAATTGAATCGTACCCCTTAATGTGGTAATATGTTTTTCTAAAATATAATTTTTCTTACAAAATGTATTAAATACGCCAAAATGTATAAATATTTTCTTTTTTGAGATATAGTTATTACAAAATTATTATTAGATTTACTCTTTTACGGACAAGTTGATACTTTTTTCAAATTTTGTAAGGTAATTCTGAGATTTAAATATAGCTTCGGTAGCCTAGTGGTCAGGGTCACGGACTCGTGAACGGCGTGTCAAGAGTTTTTGCCATAGTGCCACGGAAGATAAATTATGTAGATGAGTTAAATCTGTCGTGGTTCAAACCTCCCGTTGACGAGGTATGGAAGTTTAAAGAGCTCAGGTGTCGTTCTTGTCGCAACCATGTTTAAATATTGTGAAACCCGCCGCCAATGGTCCTTGTGTTACTTTAGATTTAAACATGATGAGCGTAAGGTGATGATATTTTTCTTTTAAAGGGGTTTTAATTTGAGAACAGTTACAAAATAATTGAACAATATATGATTCCTGTAAATTCTTTTCAATATTGAGAGTGAATATTTTTAACGAGGAAATTTTTTTGTTTAAACAAAGAGGATAAACATTTCCAATAGAATTCGTAGATTTGTGTGTTTATGTTTATAAAGTTTTATTCAGATGAAGAGATGCATACATTTAATTTATTAATTAGTTGTTTTAGTTTATTAGTTTATTGCATAGGTTCTCAACGTGGGCGATAAAGCCCCCTTGTAGGCGTTTGAGATTTTTTCAGGGAGGCAGTAAAAGATTCAGAGAAAATTAAGGGGCGTTGAGATGGCACGGATGGGCTTAGACAGATTAACCAAATACAGTCTAAAAAAGACTGAAAAAACATGCTGATTAGGTACTAATTAAAGTAAACTTTAATATTGTTTATCTTATGTTGATTATATGAATTTAAATCATTTCTAGTGTTGTCTTTGTCTGTGATCAGGAGGATAAATGTTTCGTCCACTGCATTTCAAAATGTATATTATCCAAGAAACATAATTAAATGTTAACCAGGAATTAACGTGCGATTCTTTAAAGTCTGAATTTGTCAATTTATATTTCTTTTGAAAGCAATAGTTTATTATGGATTACTTCGTATCATCAAAACCCCTGCCTGTCTTTATAACAAGTAAACTAAAACTTTTATTCCACTCTTAAATGAAGAAATTCAGTAGCATTTCAATTCCGACAATATCCTATCTGTGACTAAAATATATAATATTACACATTTAAATATATTTGTGGCAATAGCTATTTCAGATTCGCAAGTAAAAAAATTTGAGCTTAAAAGAATTAAAAAATATATTCCATTAGTAATAGAGTATTTTTTAAAATTTAACTTTTGTTTTCACCATTTATTATATACACTCTTATTTCCATAGAGTGGGAGGGGGCAGTATCGAAATATTCACTAGAAAATGAGGCGCCAGTTCAAAAAAGGTTGGGAACCTATGGTTTATTGGGTTTGAATATTTCTCTTCTTTGGCGATCTGTTTCTACTAAAGAGTTCTTACGCTTTTTTTGCAATCCATTATAACTGTATGAATTTAAGTAAATATGTATGCTCACAATTATATGCAAATCGTATTACTTAGCAAGAATTGAAGCACAACTTATGTTTTTAATAATAATTAACATCAAAGATAAGAAAAGCAATTTTTTTTCAATGCAATATTTCAGCAGTAAATAAATTTGTTCGAAATGTGCTCATTCGAATTTACCATTTTTAAGGCAGTTAGTTTTATAAAGAAAAAATTCAAAATAAAATGAAATTCCAGTAAAAAATTAAATAAAATTTCTAGTAGCTCAAAATTTTATCACTCCAAATTGGAATCATTTACAATCGATTGTTCTCTTCGTTCTTTTTCAATATTGAGCTATATTTTTTAATGTACCAATCATGCAGTAATTACGTAATTCTTACAATCAGCATTATTCCTGAAAGGACATTTAGAACCCAAACTAACCACTATACCCTCAAACAGTCATCATTCAATTTACATCTTCACTTCCACCGAATCCTCAAACATTCTGTTCCTGTATCTAAACTCTTCATAAATCCCTTTAAACAAAAAAAGATTTTTAAAAGATAATTTCTTAAATTCCGTGGGAAAATTTTTGAAAAGAGCCACAAAGAAATAAAATTTCTAGTAGTTCAAAATTCCAACTCCCCAAATTGGAAGTCTAAGCAATTTTACAATCGAATGTTATTTTTGTTCTTTTTCAATACTTAAGTATGATTTTCGAATGTAATAATACCAGAATAATAATGAAATTCTTACATACGGCACCGTTATTTAGAGGACATTTAGAATTCTTGCTAACACCATACCCCTCAAATATTCCTCACAAAACTGAATTTTCATCTTCACCTCCTCCAAATCCTCAAACATTCTATCACCTTGTATCGAAACTCTTCACAAATTCCATTTAAAAAGGTCGCTTTTATCGAAAAAAACCAAAACAACCCAGTAAAGACGAATCCGAGGAGAAAGAAGCTCCATCAACTCAAACCCCAACTCCACAATTGGAAGAGATAACATTTTTATCAACTCCATCTTCCCTTTCCACGACTTTTCCTCCAGATAAAAATTTCCACACATCCCACCGGTTTCTTTGCTCTCTCTTCCCCCAAAAGAAAGGCAGAGAAAGGGGGGAGGTTGGCGGTCACGTGATTAATTGGAAAAGAGGGGGCTTCCAGGGGGGATGGAGGAGGGGGTGGAGCAAAATCGTCTGCGCGCGTGCAGCTGGCACCGAGGCTTAGCCGTCCCTTCCGCAAACACGAACGCTTCACCCTTAATTGGATCATTTCCCGCCGGCTCGGTCCAGATTAACTAGCTAATTAGGTAATGTAGGCTCGGACGTGTTGATCGCACATAAAAGATTGTGTGCAAGGGAGGGGGGGTTGCCAGAGAAATAACCCTCTGGGCGACCAGCCAGTGCGCATAATTGGCCCGTTAAACGCTTTAATGACGCCAGTTGGCGGTGACAAGTAATTCCTGGGACCTGCTAATCTGCGTTCACTGTTGTTATTGTCCATTTAGGAAGAAAGGGGGAAGGAGGGATTTTTTTTATGATTGGTTCGAGGGGGGGGGGCTGTGTTCATTTATTCTCTTAGCGTTCTCTCTCCTCTCTCCTTCTGAGGTAAATTGCGTTTATGATGTAGTTTTCGATTAATTAAAGAATGAACTTTTTGAGCTTTTGGGACGTGATGGGAAAATTTTTCTTCCTTTAGTTTAATTTGTGACTTTGTGGTTGGTTCTTTAATCGCTGGACGCGTAATTTTTAAGAGGGTTTTGCAGTTTGAATTAGTGTGTTTGGTTGTGTTTTAATGTATTTTGTTCGCTAACCACACAAAACGAAACCCTTTTCGTTTTGTTAGATCTTTATCACTATTTCGATATGCCCTTTTGAATAAATTTAGTTCCACAAATTAAAAATTCTTAAAAAAACTCAAACTTTAAATTTTATATTTATTTTAATTAATTAATTAACTGTGCATTTAATTAAGTAATATCATATTGGAGAAAAATGCATTTGCAATGATTATTAATCAATTGATTTTTAATTTTTTTACAAGAATATTAGAGTACTATATAATCAGGAGCATAACACGTGTTTTTAAGACAAAAAATAAGATTAAAATTCCTGGGTAAGCGTTATATATTGGATATAAAAATGGTAGCTTTAAAAATAAAAAATTAAAAAGATTACGGAAAAATTAGATATTTAAAGTATCTATATACAGTTCATTTAAAAGAAATGACATATCTAATGAATTTTCATTTTGGATAACATGAAAACGTCCTCATATTCGTCTTCTGTTACATCTTCAGGCGCAGCATCACTGTTACTCTTGATCCATAAATAATCATCCTCCATTCCATCTAGATCAGTGATTCCCAAAGTGGTCTATATAGACCCCCAGGGGTCTATGATGATCTGCAAGGGGTCCACAACTGCAAAAAAATTAATTTAGGGTCCATGAGGTGTAAATGGGGGTCTATGATAGTGGCTCTCTTCAAACCAGATCGTGACTAATATTAAAAGGGAATTTAATGAAGTGGAAACTAGACTTACCTATTTACCAGATTTATTTACTAATTTAATGAGATTTATTTGTAGTTACAAGGCGACAGCACAAATTTTATTAAAACAAGGACTATATTTCACACAGCCTTTCTTGCTAGAATTAAGCTAAATGAGCATAATTTTGGATATCGCCAAAATTTAAATGCCCTTTTTTAAGATTTTGAAACTAGGTTTGAAAATGTTTTGACTATCGTAGTACCACAGCAGACAATGAATTCGTATGGTCAGTTTGAAAAAAAAAGTCAGATTATAAAAATTAAGCTCTAGGAATATGCTCTAACGAAGATCTTACAGTAAAATTTGGAAACGATATCAACAATTTTAGCTTTAAAAGGATATATCTGTTATTTATTCCATATTATGGAATATCTTGAGGAAGATTTTAATTGGATTTTCCGATTGAGAAGTTGCGCTTGACAATCTTCAAAACAAAAAAGAAAGAAGAAAATACTGGACACTATTAACCGAGGAGATATATTTAGTGTTAAAACCTGATTAGATTGATGCCAAATGTTGAAATTTATTATTGCATCCTCAGATTCCTCCCTCCCTCTAAAAGCTTTTGTTTGTTGCTTTCTCAGTTATTTTATGTAACAGTTATTTTATGCATTAATTAAATTTTAATATAATTAACTAACTAATTAAATTAACTAACATGTGATTTCTTAAGTTTTAAACTCTTCTATACTTCACTACAGTTAAAAATTTTAATCTTTTAAAGTAAATAGCTCTATACCTGCTGTCAAAAACACATTTAAGTTGATAAATTTGCACAAATTTAAAATTGGGTAAGTAGGGGGTCTACCCCAAACTGAAAAACTTGTCAAGGGCTAAAATGTTTGGGAACCTATGATCTAGATCAGTGATTCCCAAAGTGGTCTATATTGACCCGCAGTTGTTTATGACGACCTACTAGTGGTTCTGCTTAAAACAAATTGTGACTCTAATTTTAAAAGAAGATTTCATCGGGAAACCAGATTTATCTGTTTAACATGCTTATGTACTAAATTGAATGATATTAATTGGCATTACAAGGTGACAGTATAAATTTTATTAAAACGAGAACCCTCATTTTAGCGATTCTTGGCAGAATTAAGCTCTAGGAGTCGGCATCGGGCGTCGTGAATTTTCCCAGTTTCTCAATTGGCCACAGACAATCTTCCCGGAAAATTACGTTTTAACCTACGTTCAACATTTAAGATATCCGACTACCCTAAAATTGTGAATTTTGCCAAAAATTGACAAATTTATTTTATGATTTTATTTTATATGCCATTTTATTAGCTTTATAAAAATACCAAGTTTATTATTTTCCGTTCACTAGAACAAAAACTAAAGGTGTTTTAGTAAAAGCAGATGTCATTACTTTAAGCAAGATGTCATGCTTTAAAGCGAGTTTTATTCGAAATGTGTTATTTTGAAAATACTCAAACGGGGCCAGTGATTACTCAAAAAGTTTTGAAAATAATTAACTGAATTTTTTGTGTATGTTCTGTATAATAGTAGAAGTGTTTTAACCTTCAGATTTATCAATCACTGTTTTATTACAAAATTTACAGCCCCTTATGTGAATATAATCACTGTTTTTTTAATCAATTTCATATAATAACAAAGATAAAGTGCTCTAGTTTTTGGAAAAATCAATATATCTCTTATCCCGAAGGTCATTTTAAAAAGGAATAACAAAGCAACACATCAGAATTGAAAAATTGAAAATCTGTTAATAAACTTTTGGTACAGAATGGGCCACGTTTATGTTATTTTTTGCCAATTTTTTTACCCTTTATTCCCCATTTTAGTAATAATATTATAATTTCTTTTTCTATTTTTAATTTAAGCATACTTTTTAAAAAATATATTAAACAAATCTAAAAACTACAAAAAAATTCCCTTATTTCCATTTTTTTAAAAAAGAGTTGTCGCAAGTAGTCGCGCGGATATCTTAAATGCACTTTATTCGATTTTGAAACACAGTTTGGGAATGCTTTAACTATATATATAGGAAAACCACAGAAGGCAAGGAGTTCATATATTCACATCGAGAAAAAAAATTCCAGATTACAAGAGGAACTTATCGAAAAAAACACTAAGTTTAAAGTAAAGTTTAGAAACGGATATCAGCAATTTTGGCTTTAAAAAGATATACCTGATATTTATACCGAAGAACGGAACATCTTTAAAAAAATTTTAGTTGCTTATTTTGGTGAGAGTTTTCAGCGCTATTGCAAATCTCAAAAAAAAAAAAAAAAAAAGAAGGAAAGAAAGACTGGACACTACTAACTGAGGAGATTTAGGGTTAAATCTGAGAAAACCGATGCCGATTGTTTTTGAAGCCTCCTTCCCTTTGAAAAAAATTATTTGTTGTTCAATTATTTTGTTTAGCACAGTTAATGTATAAATTAAATTTTAATTTAATTAAATTAACATATGTTTCGTAAGTTTTAAACACTATATTTCACACCAGTTAGAAATTTAATTTTTTTAAAGTAGCTCTATGCCAGCTGTAAAAAAACAAACATTTTAAGTTGATAAATCTGCAAAAATTTTATATTAGATAAGTAGGAGTCAATCCCAAACCAAAAAATATGGCAAGGTGTCTATGAGACAAAAAAGTTTGAAAACCTCTGGTCTAGGTTGTTACATTTCCTTTTTTAGAGCATCAAAACTGTTTCATTGCTGGGAAATTAAACAATATAGCGAATTTCTTTCGTATCTCGATCACCTATCTTATGTCGTGTTAGAATACATTGATCGAATAACAAAAACAAATGAGGCTTGTTCTACTTGAGCTATTTCAAAGATGTGTTATTCAAAACCATATGAAAAAGAACCAAATTCTTTTGAAAAGTATAGTCTGTTCTCTCTCCCCCTCCGAGCACAGTTTTTGGAGAGGAGATTTTAATTACGACTCTTAACTACGACTTAATTACAAGCATGATTGTTTTTTGCAATCGCTGATCAAGCATTAAGACTTCAGTTACTGAGCGAAGAGAAATATTATAATTAAAAGTAACCTGTAGCATTTACATTTCTAAATGAAAGATTTAAAAGCAAAAACAAACAAAACAAAACAAAACAAATTCAAAAAATTGTTTTTTCACAAGAGACCTTACGACAATTTTATGTGAAAAGCAATAATTACACTCATATCCATAAATTAAGGATAATGAAGTTCAGGCAAAGAAAGAGACAGAAGCAAAACAAATTTGACTTATTTGTAAAGTCTATTTATTAAACAAAAGGTAAAGAGCAAAAAAGATGCTATATGTTTGACATAATTAATAAAAATTGCGATTTTTACTCCCTGGAGCAAATTTCAAAAAAGCACCTATTTACAAAAAAAACAGTATAACATGGCTAGTACGATGGTTAATACGGAGTATGTCTCCCGGACGATGCAATACAGGTCTTACAACGCCTACGCATGCTGAGTATCAAATTATCAATCTGATCTTGGGGAATATTACACCACTCATCGTGCAATGCCCTCCGAAGTTCCGGTAGACAGGTGGGAGGGGGTTGACGGGCTGCAATTCGTCAGCCAAGCATATCCCACGCATGCTCTATTGGATTCAAGTCCGGTGAGTATGCTGGCCAATCTATACGGGAGATATCCTCCGATTGAAGGCATTCGTCTACAATGTTTGCACGGTGAGGACGGGCATTGTCATCCATAAACAGAAATTCAGCACCCATGGCGCCTCAAAACAAACGTACATGTTGTTTCAGAATGACATCCCGATAGATGTGGCCTGCCATCGTTACACTCTGAACATGCAGGTCAGTTCTGGAACCAAGAATAATTCCTCCCCAAACGAGCCATCCTGCACCACCGTAACGATGTCGTTCAATGGTGTTCTCTGGGTGGTAACGGGTACCTGGCGCTCTCCATATGAAAGTCCGGCGAGAATCAGACTGCAAACTAAACCTGGACTCTTCGGAAAACATCACATAAGACCACTGTTGCGGTGTCTACAATGCATGCTCTCTACTCCAGGTTAATTGCAGGCGACAGTGAGTTGCGGTAAGGGGAACACATCTGACAGGCCTACGAGCATATAGACCAATGTGCCCTAAGCGTCTGTACACGGTCTGCCTTGAAACTGTCGTACCGGTAGCTGAAGAGAGCTGACGAGATAGGTCTGATGCTGTGCTCCGTCTGTTTCTTTTCGCAGTAACTGCCAAATACCGGTCCTCATTCGGCGTTGTAACTCGGGGGCGACCTGTGCTGTAACATATACTCACATTGCCTGCATCTTGGAATCGTTGCCAAAGCATGGAGATGACACTCTGGGTGATTCCAAGTTCCTCGGATACTTCTAGCTGGGTACGTCGACATTCCAGTCGTCCGATAATCCTGCCACGTAAAAAATCTTCCAAATGCTTCCTTTGTGCCATAACTATGCGGTTATTGCACTGAAAGGCTTTTAAAGCGCTTGTGAACAATTTTACTTCTTTGCTACCATTCCTTATATACCCCTCTCTTACACTCTCGTCATTGTGACGTACTATCCGCGCCATCTGGTGGTTTCCTGTAATTTGCATATTCTTCTTCAAGATGTGTGTGATAATTCTACAGGTGAAATGTTTATTTTAGAGTTCAATTTCTGTGTGATTCTGAATTATCCGTTATTTATGGACATGAGTGTATATTACCGATTGAAAGAATAAATCTGATTTATTATACTACGTCTTACAGCGTATTTTAAATGTATTTTCATGTGAAAAAATGCGTTTTCTTTCCATATACGAGGGCTATTTTTTTAAGTAAGGTCGGTTGGCACGTATAGCTCCCTAGTTAGCGCATACGCCGTAACGAGTCTCTGCGTCTCTGACCAGCATCCTTTGCGAACACACTCGTGCCAATTGCAGCTCTGTAGCAGTCGTGTAAGCTTCGCCTTGCGTCTTTAAAATGTTTAAGGTGATTGCATCTTACGCCAAGTGGGAGATAGGTCTTTTATGCTTTTTTGATTGCGAGAAACATGTCGCGGCTGCAGACATTCATTGCCAGATTAAGGCCTTAAGTTGTTAAGATTCAGTGTCTTAAGTTGCCTTAAGGCACTGAAGCAATGAGTGACAGAAAAGTTCGAAAATGGTTCAGGAAGTTTAAAGATGAGAGCCTCACACTTCTCGAACGACTCGGAACGTAATTGAATCTTTTGGCTGGGAGATTTTGGACCATGCATCATACAGCCCCGACCTTGCTCCTAGAGATTTCCACCTTTTCCGGTACTTCAAACACAGTCTTGGTGGGAAGCGCTTCAGTGACAACAAAGAAGTGAAAGCGACCGTGAACCCTTGGTTGTCCAATCAGGCGGCAGACTTTTTTGAAGAGGGTTTTCAAAACTTAGCTCTAAGGTGTGACAAGTGCATTAATAAACTCGTTAACTATGTAGAAAAGTAGGCAAATCATAAAATAAAAGTTTCTTGAAACAAAATATCGTCGTTATTTTTTTAAGCAAATGGACCTTACTTAAAAAACTCCCCTCGTATTTTCTTATGTATATTCTTGATCTACTCGCGGTAAAAATTTGAAATTTAGTTACTTTCTAAGGAATTATATAGACATGATCATTCATATAATAGAGTTTTTACGGAACCAACTGAATGGGTAAAGGCGATGTCATTCTATTTTTTCCCAATGGAGATGCATTTTAGCAACAGCCTTTGCAGACATGGCAAGTCCCCAAACGTGAGAGCCATTTCACAGTGGCACCACCCAGTGGCGACCTCGTTACATAATTCAGACCCTAGAACTAACCATTTTAATTCAAGTTCACGTCGGATGCTAAATATTGCCGTGATTTAATTTTGCCAAGAGTACCATAGCCAAATGGATACTCAAGGGTTCTTTTACACGCCACATAATCATATAACATGCGTGCCTACTATATTCGCATCCGGAAAATCTATCCATCTGGGGTTGAATCCGTAGCCTTAGGCCTTACAAAGAGGCTACGGTACCTATGTCATTCTGTGGAAAGGGGTGATTTTTCTGTAAAAGTTGCTTTTCTGCAAAAGCATATTTCAAGTAGAGAAAATCATTCTAATCGGGTGTACGAAAAGTATATGGCTGCATTTTCAACTATTAATTACAAATAAAAAGCAAATGTATTTATTCACTTACGGAGTTTTATGCTCTATAAGGAAAAATACCAAAGTTTTTTACAGAATTTTACTACACAATTTTAATGTGCGCACTAATAGCCGAGAGCAGAATATCGCGTTTATAAGAAATTTCTGGCCACGTTCTATAAAGCATTGCGGTATCCACGTTCTAAATGATCGCCGTTATTCGACTTTTCAAATAACCAGTGTTTTGAATCGGAGATTGGTAAGCAATGTTTTTCACGTATCCCTACTAGAAGTCCAAAGGTTTTATGTCAAGATATCTGGGTGGCTACGGTATTGGACTTCCTCCTTGCATCCATCACCCGAGGAACTTCTTTACACTTCCAAACTACTGTGTTGTTTGGATGGAATTATTTTCATTATTATTCAAATTTTATTATTCTTCAAACTGTACTTGTATTATTATTCATGATAATTCGCGTGAAAAGATTTAGACAAATGTCAGCAGTTTCGTGCGGCAAGAACCTCTCCTAGCGAGAAACAGTACAGCAACTGAACATTCCATACAGATTATATTATACAAACAAAGATAAATACAGTCTATGGCGTTGGTAAAAGGCATAGAAGTAAAACTAATTATTTTACACAAAATGCAAATAAAATAGAAACTGTAAATAATAATAAGAATTAAATAGAAATTAAGTATAGCATATAAATTAACATAAAAAGCACATTAATAATAAAAATACAATTTGAATAATAATACAAATACAGTTTGAATAATAATAAAAATATAATTTGAATAATAATGAATATAAATACATCCACAAAGATGTGTGGTGATGACAAAGATGTGTACATATATTGCAGATTTGAATTTGATAAAGCCTTCTACAGCCTGTATTTGTTTTTCTGGTAGAGCTATTTTGAAAAGAGAATGTTGCAAAACTTGGACATTACCCCTTGTAGTTTGCATTCATTAAACAGGAGCTTTCATCTTTTCTTTGTGGAAAATAATTAAGCTTAAGTGAAAATCTTTTTATTATTATTATTTTTATTTTTAATTCATTTTTGAAAGAGTAGTCATACTTTTCGGACACCCTATATTTTCTTGTAAAGTGCGAATAAGCTTTAAAACTTTATTTTGATTTAAAAAAGAAAATATGTTTCTTGTTCAGTTGCACTGTCGAATCCTTGGCAGTAACAATGATTTTTAGTCTTCTTTGATAATAATAGTTAATTTCTGAAATTGTACATTATCTGACTATTTTCTCACAAATTAACACTTTTAGCATTAGATAATTCATATTTGAGCTCACCTGCTGGTCATTACAATTACAACACCAGGATGGAAAAAGCAAATGTTAATCCTCTACGTACACCAGAGTTCTTCTCAAACTTTTAATATTTGGAAGGAGTGTTATTACAATTTGAGATGCCATTTCTCCCTTTTGCGTCTTACGATTCTGCTAAAATGGTAACCACACACATTTGCATGTATTCAAGCATCTTCTTTGTTTCATATGAATTTGACATTTTTATCCTCCCTCTTTCATGGAGTTGGAATTTTAATGGTCATCAGTGTATATCTTATATCAAAGAAAAAATTATAATGAAAACAACGTAATATTTTTTGTGTCTAAGAATGTTATGATCGATTTTCGAATGTTGAATAAAATGTTTCGAAAATTACACTTAGAATACATAAAGTACACTGGTGTCCAAAAGTTAAGCATAAATCGTAAAATGCGAAAAACATAGAGTAAATATTCGTAAAACTATTCCAAATTTCTTGCGGATATTAATTGGGTGAAGAAGAAACATTGGGTTTATGCAAAACTTTTCAGTCGACTACGTCCTGCGCGAAACACCGGTGCATGGCGGAGCGCGGAGAAACCTATTCACGCAACATAGGCAGTTCAGACAAGTTTCATGCAACTGCTGTGTGAAGGAACGTTGTTAACCATCAAACAAGGTGAATTATGGCTCAAAGACGCCAATTGGACATGTTTACGAAAGGAAGAATCGTTGGAATGCTGGAATCTTCAAGATCGAATTCTGAATGTGGACCAGTCTGTGATCTCAAGACTGTGGCAGAGGTTACAAAGAACGTGAGATGTTACCCGACAACCAGTTTCAGGTCGACCAAGAGTCACAACCCCTCGCCAAGACCGATATCTGGTAATAAGTGCGCGATGTCAGAGGGTAGTACTGCCAGAGCACAGGGTTAGGCGCTCACAGGAATACGAATTTTGAGACAAACTGTTTAACGGAGACTCAATCATGCTGACCTGTATGCCAGAAGACCAGCAATTTGCATTCCCCTAACGACTGCGTATAAACGCGCTCGTTTGAACTGGAGTTTGAAACATCAACATTGGAGTGTCGGAGAGTGGGCCAATGTGATGTTCAGTGACGAGTCCCGGTTTAGTCTGAGTAGTGATTCTCGGTGGGTAACGATATGGAGAGAACGTGGAACACGTTTTGAACCAAGAAACATGACGGAAAGACATCGTTTTCCATCATGGGGTGTAATGGTATGGGCAGGCATCACGATGGACGGCCGCACAGACCTCCATTTCTTTGACATGGGGTCTGTGACTGCTCAAAGATACAGAGACGAAGTTCTTGAGCCTTATGTTCGCATGTTTCGAGTTTCTGTCGGTACTGACCTCATATTCACGGATGATAATGCGCCATGTCTCACCAAGTGGTGCTGATTGATGACTTCCTTGAAACGGAAAACATCCAGCGCATGTCGTGGCCTGCGCACTCCCCTGGTTTAAGTCCTATCTAGCATGTATGGGATATGCTCGGGAGACAAATTGTAGTCCTTTCGTACCCACCAAGCTCCATTACAGAACTGAAGAGAGTTCTTCAAGTAGCTTGGAACCGTTTGAGTCCACAACTCATTCATCATCTCATAGCAAGTATGGTAAATCGCTGTGGAGCGTGCCTGACTGTCAGAGGTGACCACACGCCTTATTAAACTGCAGCATCAGAATTTTATTTAATGCTTTCTTTCATTTTTTCTTTAAAGTGTGAATCCTTTCTATGCTCAGTTTTCTTTCAAACTGCTACTTTGGATAATAAAATTATTTATTATATTCTTTTGATTTGCTTCCTTATTTTATAACCATTTTACACTCGATTATCACGTTTCTCGCCATTCTGATTTACAGTTCCTTCTTTCTTCACATAATTATCAATAATGCTTAACTTTTGGACACCAGTGTATATAAACTGATCCGTAAGCATTCTGTCTATTCTGTACGATGAATTTGTGTAGTTTTATAGAGACTTTTATAAATTTCTGATATATCATTTAAATTTCCTTCAATTGCGCTAATTTGATAATCAAGGAATGAGTTGTATTTTCTTTCTGGAACTGCATTTCTTTTTCTATTTAATTTTATCAAAAGTTTTACGTTATAAAATTCGTTTCTCAAAACATTATTATTGGTAACTTCTGTAAAATGAAAAATAAAAACTCTTGCAATAAATGCAAATTTTTTAAAGAAAATTAATAAGTCACTCAGGTTACGCAGTAAGATCATTCTTCTGCGTGAATGACTGGGAATTTTCAAATGTAATTCCCGGCCATATTCTTCCAAAAACTGGGAATTTAGAACTATATAGCAACTGGCAACAGTGACAAGACTTCATTGTTATGGTATGACCGTCGTTCTTTTCTAGTTCTAGGCTTTCCACCATGCACCATCATTTAGTTTAAAGGCAGCGTTCGATTTGTGTCTAAGTGTGTGAAATCGTGAATCATTAAAATGTAATTGTTACGGGTTACCGTTTGTGGGAGTATTCGACAACGTATGCTAGATATCATGGTAGCTGTTACCCACTCCCTTCGCTGGATATTTCACGATGTTGTTTGAATATATAATGATATACAGTTGACTCTCGCTAATTCAAACCTTCGATAATACAAACCTCTCGCTAATTCGAAGTATACACTCAAGAGCCAAAACATTATGACCACCTGTCAATAACGAGTTGGCCACCTTTGGCGAGCAACACAGCTTCAACCCGCCTTGGCATGGATGCCAGAAGTCCTTGGTAGATGGCCGGAGACAGATTGTACCAGAAGTTTAAGCAACGGTCACGCAAATCCGACATATTGCGAACTGGTGGTCTTTGAACTCTGAGCTGCAGTCCCATGACATCCCAAATGTGTTCTATCGGATTGAGATCCGGTGAGTTAGGTGGCCAGGACATTAATTGGAATTCGGCATCATGTGCATGGAACCACTCTAAAAACAATTTTAGCCTTGTGACATGGAGTGTTGTCCAGTTGGAACATTCCATTTCCAGCTGGAAAAACAGAGGCCATGTAGGGGCGCAACTGGTCGTCAATGATGTTCAGATACCCTGTAGCATTCATGGTCTGCTCTACCGCAACCACGGGTCCCAGAGGCGCCCAAGGGAACGTCCCCCAAAGCATAATACCGTCACCACCGTCCTGTGTATGACCTACTGTACATTAAGGGAGCAACTGTTCGCCTGGACACGGCCATCGGCGTGATGAAGGACAAGCCGTGATTCATCCGACCAGGCAACTCTCTCTCACTGGTCCATGGAGCAGTCGAGATGTTCCCGGGCCCAGCTCAGGCGCAATTGGCGATGACGCTTGGTCAGCAAAAGCACATGAGTGGGACGTTTGCTGCGTAGCCCCATATGCAACAATGTCCACTGAACAGTGTGCTGTGATACTATTCTACTTGTATTGTATTGGGCTTTCAGATGAGCCACTGCCTGTCTCCGGTTTTGCTTCACCTTGCGAGACAGTCTTCGACGACCTTTTTCTTTGATAGCGTGTGGACGTCCAACACCATGTCGTCTACTGTTGGTTTCACCGTCATTCATCCACTTTTCATAAGTACTAACAACTGCAGATCGTGAACAACCCACGAGTCGTGCAGTTTCGGAAATACTTTTTCCGAGCCTTCGAGCCATTACAATCTGCCCTTTATCAAAGTCACTTAGATCCGCAGCCTTTCCCATCACACACAGACGTAAGTGTGTGAAAGAATGATTCTTCACACTCTCCAGCAGTAGTTAAATACCACTTTCACCTGATCACGTGTCTTCCACGTCATCCAGGCGAGTTTATTGCAAAATTTAGGGGTGGTCATAAAGTTTTGGCTCTTGAGTATATGTTTAGCCCCCAAAAAATTCTTGATATTTTGAGCTAAAACAATATTGTAATAACTTGAATCAGCTTATCAAAACACATTTATTAAAGTGAGATATACTTAAATGCTCTTACAATTGCCCCGCAATCGGGTGCACAGTTTAAAAGTCTCTTTCACTGTAAAGTCCAGCTCGTCCAAAGCATACTCATTATCATGAGAAACTCTTGAAGTCTTATCTGCAATGTGGGCCACAGTTCTTTTTGCTTTCGCTTTCCGAATTCGATCGTGGGTGCAAACTAAATTCTCTCTCCACTCCTTTCGCTAGTCTGAGGCCTCTAACGGTTCTCCTTGCAAATTCCCGCGTCGTGCTTTTTAAAGCCTAGATTTCTCCTGGTCCCTTTTTCGGCTCTTCCTTTCATCCCTTGTCCGTCGGCTCCTCAAAACGTGGAATATTTTCCGGCGCATAATGTGGTTCTCTTCTCTCCAGACACGCTGTTGTCCGAGAGGCGTGGGAAACAGAAATCCACTCAGGCCTGAGGATATATCATCCCTCTGACTCTAAGGGATGGTCGTGGGAACAGGGGTCAGAATTCTTGATCACCCATTTAGACCACTTTTTCCCAGCAATTAACGAAAGGAAAACGGTTACATCACAATACGTTTTGGTACATTTAATATTTCGAAGTAAAATCTGTGGCTATCCAGACTACAACAAGCGATAATTCGAAGTTATATTATAGACCTTTCCAAAATTCGAACACTCACTGTCATGTAGAGTCCTGTAAAACAAATTGGGGCTTGCATGTTTTGAGTTGCATTGTCTCTGCGTGTCTTTCCTGTAATGTAGCCCCTTTGGCTTTGCCTCCCCCATTTGTCTGTCATCCCTTCTTTGTGTTTCCAGGTTCCTCAAGTAAAAAGGCACTTTGTAACATTCTTGACCTACTCTCGAACTCAACTAGAGGTGTGGAAGGAAGTGAAGGACAACTCGCCATAATACTTTTTAACTATTTATTAAGAACACTAATTATCAACAGACACAATTAAAGTAATCAAATAGAACGAGATGTTCCAATAATGACCAGAGGGGATTTTACTACGAGAAGCCCGAATTCTGAGAAGACTATTAAATTGATCCACATTTTATGGATCAATCCACTACTCTAATATTTGATTTACAATTTAGCTATGGTGACCAATCGTCACTTAAATATCTTCAACTATTTAATGCCCGAAAAGCGCTATCTATGTAACTAATACCTGATCGGTAGATATCTTTCCTTGTAGTCAGCTTCTCAATATTTCAATCTCCAGGCAATTCCATCTATTCATCTATTCTCCTCTATCTAACTCACTAGCTAGAAAATCTATACTATATATAACTGATCTAATGTGCATATCACGGTTTCTTCTTCCAAAAGGGTTGGTTGTGAATGATAGCCCAAAGATTTCTCAAGAGGATTAGTGGAAGGACGCGTATAGATCCGCCATAACTTTTATTGCTTTCCTTCTTTAAGTGGACAATAGACCAGTCGCACTTGTGGTCAGCCGTCGATATATTTCGTTTAACACGTGGTCTTGCTACACATGTGTTCAGAAAGGATGGTCCGTTATTATGAAGGAGAGATGCGTAGGATTGTGTATTTTGCTTCGAAGTGGCATGACGATTTATGACTCATCTGTGTGAGTTATGGCATGTGGCACCAAATAGGTCATGGGCCAAATTGGACCCTGTCTTCAAGAACCAATGGTTTTGAAGACAGTGTCTGAGGGAACCGGTAACAGATTAAACAGATTTTTAAAGATGACACATTTTTTCGTCAAAAAAGATCAATTATGTACAGTATGTATTCTTTTAATAATTGTTTTTAAAACGTAAATGTATTCTTTTAATACGAGACTTTTAACTTTTGCATAATATTTATAATGTATAATATGGGTTTCTTAAAAATACTTAAAAATATTTTAATACATATGTACAATTGTTGGTTTATTACATATTTCAAATTTAAATGTGTAAGAAGAAATTTTATTTTTGTGTATTTTTAAAGTTTTTCTTACCCTCTTGATAATTCGAAGTTTTTCATTGGCTCCCTCAAATTCGAATTATCGAGAGTCGATTGTATATATTTAATCCTAGTATCAAGCGTTCGATTGTATGGGGAAACAGTCATAACCCTCACTTCTTAATTTAAAAAGGACTGGATTTTAATTTCTAAAATTGAAGCAGAATAACTTTTTACCCTCCTGCAATCCCTTTTCCTAAGTGGATTTCCGCAAAACTCATTTGATTGAATCTCTTCTTAACGAAGTAAACATGTCCATCGAATTTCAAGTATGTGAGTCTAACACAAACAACTGAAAAACTGGAATTTTTACCTATAAAGCCCCCTTAACCCCTTTCTCAGTCAATTTTTTAAAAACACGTTTTTAGCGAGTCTTATTGCCAAAAGAAGCATACTTACCAAATTTAACGTCTAATAGTTCCAAAATGGGAGGCTTTTTTATATCTATAATGACCCTTAACCCCTCAAAATCAACTTTAAGGGTCGATTTTCGCAAAACCCTTTCGTAGTGGATCTCTATTCCATGAAAGAGATATGCCTGCCAGATTTCAAGTCTGTAGTTGTAATAGTTCCGCGAATAGCGTGATGAATATGTGAGTGAGTGAGTCGCTTTTCCTCATTATGTGTATAGATAATTAAACAAAATATCAATCATTGGCATGGCCAAGTCATTTTAGCGCGTTTTTCACATGTTGTATTTTACAATAATGCCACTAATGAACTTTTTACTAACAAAAAGTAGTGTACTATACATAAGGTATCCGAACACGTTCGGAGTACTTTTTAACAAAATAGCATACTACAACATTATAAATGCTCTTTTAGGACTCAGTACCAATAAATATTACTATATATATATTTAACTATCAAAATTTAAAATAAATTACCTGAATTTTACAAAAATCACAATTATAAGTGAAATTTTAGCAATATTTTTGAAAAACTTCAAAGCAGTTAGAGAAAAAAGTATTAAACATATATTAATAAAAGTATTAAGAAAACAAACTACATGTATTTATCTAGAAAATGTACTAAAATTTTAAATTTTTATTAAAATTCGAAAATTTTAGAGCTGATTGAGTACACATTATAAAAAATATTACATTTTTTATGAGACCATTATTTAAATAGCAAGCCATAACTCAAAAGGTGCTCATACAATAAGAAATATTTTAGTACATTCTCTGGAAAATTACATAAATATCAGGTGTAAAAAGTTTTATAGAAATACATTCGTAATATTTTGAGTTATCAGACTCGCCTGATAGATTTTGAGCAATTTAAATGCCCACTTCTGGTAGATCAAAAACCGGCTTCCGAATTTTCCAACTTTATGAAATTGATTGTAACTTGGCCTCTAGGTAGTGTAGAAACAAAATAAAGTATATTTAGTATAGCCAAAAGATAGCTCTATTCAATAAAATAAAAAACAAAAATATCTGTCTTGACAGAATTTGGTCATTTTCAACGTGTTCGGATACCTTAAAAAAACAATTTAAAAATTATTAAATTTAAATATGATTCGGCTCATCTAGGGCACGAATGCGACCAAATGCCGAAAACCCGAGGTCAATTGGATGCTTATTGGCTGAGAAAAAGGTACGACAAAATATGGAACGAAGACGAAGACAAAATTTGCGTCCTAATAGCGCTTTTCTTACACTACGTGAAAAACGCGCTAAAAAGGTCGAATAGAACTCACTTTAGCAGAAAGATCCACGATCTTAAGAAGTCTTAAGTCGTCACTGCATGATCCAATAGAAATATAACCGGCAACGAGTTCCTGACCGTGATCATTGGGCTACTATTGTTTGATAGACTCTTAAAAGTAACATTAACCAGAATAAATACTTCACATTTTTTTTTATTGAAAACAATTATAAAATCCCATGCACCACAAAGTATCGCACGGGGCTCACAGAAGTAAGTATTAATCACACATTACATAGGAATGAAGGGAAAAAAATCCTTTGAGGTTATGAATGATTACAAATATCTACAACAAATTCACAGAACTTTTTTAAAACACTTCTGGTGGAAAGAAGTTGATGAAGATTGGAGGACAATTTATATTCAGTCCCTTGAAAGCCAGTCTTAGGATGCTTCGTTTTCTTTCAAACTTTGAACACTGAGGGTACACATGTTCTACATTTCCCTCACCACCAATATCACTATCACAGGAAGATGATGGAACTAAATTAAATTTGTTCAAGTAGCTTTTAAAGTTGCCCCGACCAGTTAAAAATTGGGTTACTTTGTAATTAGTAGAAAAATGATGGTAGAAAGTTTTGAAAAAAATTTCTTAGCTAAACTCCCTTTATTTGAAATTAGATTTTCTTGGTTCTAAGACTTCACCAATCTTTCTTTCGTAATCTTCTTCTAAAGTGATTTAGGAATATAAACAGTAATGTCAATTTTGCGCTTGGTTGCAGCCTTTGCAAGCCAATCGGCCCACTCATTTCCAAGAACGCCCGTATGTCCGTGGACAAATGCTAAATCTATTGAGATGTTTTTATCTTGCTGTTGTTGTTGCTAATCCTCCAGCGTCTGACGAAGTCAGACAAGATCAATTAAATCGTTGACTCTCAAAAAGTCCAGCACAAGAAATGGATCCGTGTAGCTATCTTTGCTTGTGAGATCCGTACAACGCATTATGTGCTCTGGGGAAGCCTGGTGATCTTGACACCTTGTACAAATGGAGAAGATCTTCGTGTTCGTTGAGAATGAAAGGCTCTTGATGTGACCACTTAGCAAGACGAGAAAGTGTAGTCTGGGAGCATCTATCACACTTGAGGGCTAGGGCCAATCCGGGTCTATTACCCACATACCAATGATGAGTGGGAGGCACCCTCTACTCTACCAAATTTTGAAATTTTTTTTAACGAGTACAATTCCAGATAGATAAGGGTGGATGTAGAGGGAGTTGGAAGATTGCAGCCCTCCTTTGCTAGTTTGTCCGCCATTTCATTGCCATAAAGTTCGACGTGAGATGGGATCCATTGAAAATGAATATCGTGGTGTGGTGATATATGGTTCACTTTTAGGCTTTTAAGTTGCTTTTGGATCTCGACGATTATGTTGATGGATGAAGAAATAAACTTTAAATAATTCACGGAGTAAAGAGAATCTGTATATATGAGATAGTCTGAGATGCACTATTTTGTTCAGTGATCCATTTAATGGCGAAGTTTAAACATAACAGTTCCGCTACAAAAACTGTGCATTCATCGCGAATTCTTAGTTGAAAGTGCTCAAATTCAACACCACTCCTGAACACAATAAAAGCGAAACGAAATACTTTACATTAAGTATCATTTCTTTAATCTTGAATCATTAAAAAAAATTTTGTATATCCGAAGTGAAAACTTTTAATAAATTAAATTAAAGAAGATACACACAATATATGAAAAGCAGATAATTTCAAGCCCAACTACTTACTCTAGCGATTAATTTTCGTAATTGCTCTTACAGTCTACTTTTATTTTCCCCAACATACCACTGGAACCCTAATGCATTAGTGTTTGAAATAGAATAAGAATATTACTTAACTCTACTCAGATCATTTAAAATTACTCAACGACCTAACAGAAATCTGCAGGAATCGAATTTCTAAGCCCTCCGAAAACCAATCCTATTTCGGAATCATTCTCAGCCAAACTCCTCCCATCTCGTATATTATATCTTAATTGGCGCCGTTTGCGACCGCCGAAATGCCTTAATCACCATTGTCAGCCTTTGAACTCCCCCATCTAATTTCTTAAGTGCACCTTTTTGGTGAGAAGCGGGGGGTAGCCAAGCAAAAAAAAAAAAGGCGACCGAAACTTTCTAAGGGGGCGAAGAAGGGGAAAAAAATCTCCTAAAAAGATAAAGAAGGGGGAAAAAATCCTTATTCCACAATGTGAAATCGAAAGAAGAAAGATGCCAAGAAATAAAACAACCCATTGCTGCTAGTGAAAAAAGTAAGGTCTTCCCCTTAATTACAATAAATTGGCTCCAAAACGAGCGTTAAATTAATGTGATGGCGCGTTTCTTGGTGACTTATTAGCTCAAGCAAAGCACCTGCTGAGGAGCACATTACCATAGGACGATGAACATACTTTAATCATAGCAATCGCTCCCTTGAGAGTGCTCCCTCCTACACTTACTGATGAGTTTCCTGATTACATTACTTCCCTCCCATTCAATTATTCCGCAGCGCATGCGCGACGGCTTCTTAATTTATCGCCCACTATAAAACGCCTCTTTACAACGCTTTAGAGCGGTCTCTATTCTCGCGTGATTCTACGTTATCCGCATTAAAGTTTGCCATGATCAAAAGGATGCTTCGCGCTTCCTCCTCCTCCTCTTTTCTACCCCCCTAAGCAAGAAGATCAAAAGCGGAGCGTCTTTTAGGGGCTGTTTAGGAAATTTTGGAGAGGAAAATGCCGGAAGATACTGTTTTGGGAGAGATTTTAAAGTGGTTTAGGATTTGCTTTTACAGGGTCGTTTGATGTAATGCGTCTACTGTGAATGGGTAACTTGGTTTTAATTTAGGTATTGTTTTAGACTGGATTCATCGCGAGGGTAAAGTGTCTCACAAAGGAAGGAGAAAGGGTGGATCTATTTAAATTTGAAACTGTTGTTTGAAGACATTTATTAAATAAACAATGCGGAAAAATTGCCTTTTAAATATTTTTTAAATCATATTATTCAGTATTTAACGTTTATTATTATTACTTAAACAGTATAAATAAAGTAAGTCTGTGGTATAGAATTATTTTATTGCCTCATTTGAAATGATTTTATAGTTGTCTGATGGAATGCTAATCGTCTGCTAACCAAAGAGTGATAGGCTTAAATCTCTTCCTTCCAAAGGCTACTGAATAGCAGAATTGGTGCATGACAACCCCTTAGCTGGTTTGCCCATACAACCGTACGGGCTATTGAAAGCTGGTGACAACCAGTTTTCCCGTATGCTGTGCGGGCACTAATATATTTCTATGTTTAATATTTACACACATTTTTTATTCTTATAGTGAGATTATTAGGGCTAATGTTTCTTAAAAGATGCAGTTTGTCTATGGTTCTGAAATATTTCTCATCCAGTATTTTCTTTGATGTGAAGGAGGGAATTTTTCATTGAAGGCAAGAGTTTAGATTCTTGAAAATATTCGATAAAGAACAGAGATTTGTTGCTTGAGAAGAAATAAAAATGGAAAGAAAATCCAAAAAATGCCGATGTTATCTCTGCCCCCATTGCAATGTATAACTTAGCAATACATCGTGCTTCAAATTATGCGTGCATACACTTGCCTCCGAATATCTGCTTACAGGTAATCTTAAGCGTTTATGCTATAATTACTATTAAAATCTCACTTCAGGAAATCAACATACATCTCAGGGATTCTTCAAAATTTTCTTATCCAAACAACAGTAAGAAAATCCACCTTAACATGAAAAAAGAAGAATAATCATTAATTAATTACCAACCAACCCCGCCAAAAGTCTTCGTACACTTCTAAAATAGAGCTCTTTTAAAGACCTTTTATAGTAAAATAATTGCACTAGATTGTGTTTTTAAGTAATTATAAGCTACTTTAACGAATTACACTGGTGTGCAAAAATTAAGGACGAGACGGTTTTTTCAATATAACTTTGTACAAAAGCATTCCAAATCAACACATTTAATACCGTAAGATCCCCAATACGTAAGGACATGAGTAATGTAAGCAACACTTACTAAAAGAGAAATCAGAGGGATAAAAAGAAGCTTTATTGAAAAAGTAGCATGGAGCGCAATGCGACTGAAGGCCGAAACATCCCTGTGATGGGTGTCCAGTAAGAAATATCCGGTCTTTAGTAGGGATATGATCTCCCCTGACTGCTAGGCAGGTTTCACAGCGTCTGCCCATGCTGAGAATGAGGGTGTCAATGAGTTGTTGAGGCATTGCTGCCCATTCGTCTTGCAGCGCCAATCGAAGCTGCGGAATCGTTACTGGTGGTAAGGTACGAGCTGCCAAGCGTCTGCCTAGAAAATCCCATACATGCTCGATGGGATTGAGATCCGGAGATCGTGCCGGCCAATCCATACGTTCAATATCCTCACTCTCTAAGAGCTGTTCGGCAGCTACTGTGCGATGACATGGTGCATTGTCGTCCATGAAAAAGAACTGCGGACCCATAGCGCCTCTAAAAAGACGCACATATGGAAGAAGAATCTCGTTACAATAACGGGTCCCGTTGACTGAACCTGCGTCGAAGATGTGAAGGTCTGTACAACTACCAAGCGTGATGCCTCCCCAAACGAGAACACCGCCACCTCCATACCTGTCCCTTTCAATGATGTTCGAGGGATGATTGCGGCTTCCCCGCTTTCTCCAGATGAGTATGCGATGAGAATCGCTACTCAGACTGAATCTGCTCTCATCTGTAAAGAGTACTCGTCCCCATTCATTGTCTCTCCAATTCCGGTGTTCCCGGCACCACAGAGAACGCCTTCTCCGATGGGCAGGCGTTAGAGGTACACACCGTACAGGGCGTCGTGCAAACAGACCACCACCGTGTAGTCTTCTGGCAACGGTAAAACGCGATATCGGTCGTCCAGTCGCCTGTGCCGTGTGTCTAGCGATTTCTCCCGCTGTCTGCCGCCTGTTTCTTCTGGCCTGTAAGGCAATGTACCGGTCATCTGCGGGTGTGGTTCCTCGTGGACGACCACTACTGAACGCCCGGATAGCTGTTCCTGTAGTTTGAAATTGTCTCCAAAGTCGTGAAACGATGCTGTGAGCAATTCCGAACTCTGCAGCCACACTTGTCACACTGCGACCTTCCTCCAACTTCCCAATGATTCGACCTCGGGTAAAAGCATCCAGATGTCGTCTAACAGATTGATTATTCGCCATTTCTCGCTGAGGCAGCAACTCGGTGTGATTCTAACTGCTATACGGTATGCAATCTCTTTGCCAGAAATACTAATCTTACACCGACAACATGCTTTACTACTCAGATACTCCCCCATTACGTCTATCTGCTTATCTGCGCATGTGCTACCGTACATCACCTCACTTAATCACCTGATTGGTCTTTTTGTCCGCTCTGCCTCTTCTTTCAGCTGATATGCTAATTTTTCGACTTCGTCCTTAATTTTTGCACACCAGTGTATATAGGATTTGAGACTTGAAAGCTTGTGTGATCCCATGGCAGGTAATAGAAAAGAGATTGATATATTATTGAAAGAAAAATCATAGATCTTCAGAAAAGGGAGAAGTTTTTAATGCAATTGCTGAAACTAATAATAGGAGACCTTCATTGATTCAAAAAGTGTTCATTAACTACAAATCAACTAAAATTTTAACGTCCAAGCTAAGATCCAGCTTCCCCCATCTGCAGTGTCACCTCGAGAATCTTGTTTTGTAATACGCTCTGAAAAAATAAATATAAGACTATGAGCTTCACAAATAGCTTAAAGCAGGGGTGGGCAGACTTTTCCTGGGTACGGACTACTTCTAACCTTTTCAAGGTGTTGCGGTCTCCAGATTAGTTGGCATTGGTGATCTTTAAGTACGTTTTTTTAGTACGCATATCTTAGGTATTAGTAAAGGCGGTCACCCCAAAATGTCTCGGCCGTCCACAGGTCGATCGCGATCGACTTAATGCCTACCTCTGGCTTAAAGTGTTGCTGAGATAATGCAAAAAAAGTTACTTTAAAGGGAAAAGTGAACTGAAAAAGGATGACTAAGCCAAGATAATGACCTTTGCCAAATAAAAACAACCCCACCTTAATAGGACACAAATTATATTGCGTCGCTAAAAACTAGAAGATATTGCCTAGATCAGAGGTTCCCAAACTTTTTTGTCTCATAGACCCCTTGCCCTGCTTTTCGGTTTAGTGAAGACCCCTGGTAATTAATGTACAATTTATTTTTTTGCAAATTAATTAACTTAATGCCTTTTTTGACCACTGGTACTACTACTCCTACTTTAAAAGCATTAAATTTCTAACTGTAATGAAGTATAGTGTTTCAAATTTAAAAATCACATGTTAATTAAGTAAATAAAAAGTTAATTAATAAGTTAAACTGTTAAACAATAATAACTCAATCTATTGGATTTTTCCTTTTGGGGCCATCTGAAAGTTGCTTGTGCATGAGACATAAAGAGGATATTACACCCGGATCGTTGTGGCTTCAGCTGACATCGCCAACACACCGAATTTGTTTGAACATGGCCAAAAATCTTTGGTCGGTGTCGTCTGTGTTACGACCTACGCGGTCGGAACTTCGAACAATTCCTTGTGACAATCACTTGTCGTTGCATTTCTGACGTCGAGCTGTGTTGCATTGTTCGTATTGTAAACATGCTTCACGTCTAATAAATGTGTTTAATGCCTCTTAGGGCCCCTTTTCGTTTCTCTCGACATCACACTTTTCATAACGGTTTTTGCGAATTTCTAAACGTGTTTTGCGACCCCCTGTTATACGGTGATTTGTCGTCTCCATGCTGCCTATTACCACCCCTCTGAATTTGTTAGTCAAATTTGGCTACACCCTTTATAACATTACTAAATATAAAGAAAAATAGAAAAATAATTAAAAATCTATAAATATTTTATTTTAGAAAGGGAGAATTTACAATATTGTGCTTTGCAGTCAAAGCAAATCATGCTCTAAATGTCAATGCGTTTTAGTATCATGATATTTTTTGGTGGCTGGATAATTGGCACTTTGAAGCTAGTGAGGGATGTTGATGGAATGCCTAAGAGAACTAAACTTACCAAGAGAGTTTAGAGATATCAGTCGCGAATCAATATATATCTAATATATAAAATTCTCGTGTCACAGTGTTTGTAGCCAAACTCCTTCGAAACGACTAAACCAAATCTTATGAAATTTTGTGCGTATATTCAGTAGGTCTGAGAATAGGACGTAAACTATTTTTCATTAAGATATTGCAATTAGTTGAGAAGATATTAATTAAAAACCTTAAAACCTCTGTCTGTTGTTTCGCTTGGTGTCGAAAATCGGTTTCGAGTCAGATGTGAAAATACTACTCTGTCAGAGAAAAAAGAAAACCCAGATCCAGAGAAAAATTATTGGAAGATAAATGCATCACTGTCATTTAGGGAAATTGTAAATAATATATTTCTGTTGAGCTTTATTCCATGTTAAAGAGTTTTATGATATTTCGAAAAGCACAGATGGTTGAAACATTTTGAGTTCTTATTTATTATTTATTAATTTACTTATTATTAAACGCTAATTAATAAAACTGTATTATTCAATGCACTCAAAATTTTCGGGAATCATTTTCAATGTAAAGAGAAATATATACGTATTTTATAATTGTAAAAGGTAGAGGTAAAATAATAAAAGAACAGATACACTATCACTATACTGTTTTCAAGCATAAAGTACTTCAATTTGATCTATTTGTGTGTTTTGTACAGTAAATAATGCCAGCAAGACGCAAAAGGTCTGATTTAGGCCGTCGAATTACTAAATCTACAGCCATGCGAAAGTGAAGAGCTCAAAGAACAGACGAACAAATCCAACAGGATAATGAAGATGTGTTTGTGAATATGGTTCAGTTGCGTAAATCACAATCACAAGAGGTACGAGTTGAACAAAATCAACAAAGACAAGCGCGTTGATTCCTATTTGACATACTCAGAGCAAATGACCAACAACGCCAACAAGTACATCGAGCATTTACATCCGATTCATTCCGTCGTCAAGCATTCGAGTATGAGCCCAATGCTAAATATTACGCTCATTCGAATGTGATAATTGGTGCTATGGACAAGGAATGTCTGCATTGTAATGCGCTTAAATTTAAAAATGAGCCAGCAGGGATGTGTTGCGCGTCAGGAAAAGTGCAACTACCGGAAATTGAAACACCACCTGAACCATTGAACGGTTTACTTATCGGTACGGATCCCGATTCTAGCCTGTTTCTGAAGTCCATTCGAACATTCAATTCATGTTTCCAAATGATATCGTTCGGAGCAACAGAAATAGTTAAAAATAATGCTGAAAATGGTCAACAATTTAATTCAACTTTCAAAATTAAGGGCCAAATTTATCACAAAGTGGGCTCATTGCTGCCAATGCCTAACGAACCGCAAAAACTTTTACAAATTTACTTTATGGGCGGTTATTTGGCAAAACAACGTTTGCCGGGTCAGCTAGTATATATATATATAAATGGATGTTTGTACATATGACCTAGCTTCACACTCCAACTCCATTCAACTGATCACTATGAAAATTGGCATGTATTTGTATTTTTTCTGTGGGGAAGATTTTTGTGCTATTCTCTTTGTTGCAACTCCCCACCAGGTAGCTCTACAGCAAAGCAACTTCTGCACCGTTCAATCCATCACCGAGTTGCCAAAAATGTTGCCAACTTAGTTCTATCACCAACGTTTCACTATGTTTCCCTTGAACCACCATTATAATGTAATGAACGGCGTTGCTTACGAATATTACAATTTTAACGTAACATAAATACAACAGAAAGTAATATTAACCTACTACACATCCAGATATAAACTATTTGCACTTTTTTAAGCGTTCATTGCACACAATTTGTAGCAGTGTGTTACTTTTGCTGAGCAAAGATTAGCTCAGGAAGGTGTTTTCAAAAATCGACCCACAAGAGAGTTACCGGTTGTTATAAATTTAAAAAAAAGTTTTTTTACCAGCTATTAGACCTTTAGACTTAAAATTTAACAAATATGGTTTCTTTATTCAGCTGAGACCTGCAAAAAGCTTTTTTTTTTTTTGCTTAATTTGGAATTCACTTAAAATTAATTCTTTAAAAACTTCTTTATCTTTCAATTTGTATTGTTTAATTTTTCAATTCACCCGGGGGAAGAAAGGGTTACCAGTTAGTTTAATATATAAATCGTAAGGTTGCTATCTGCATCTCCACTGAAGGTCGTCCTGCTTCCTACTAATCTCTCTGTATTTATATATTGTTGTTTAAGTACCTCTTTTTGCAAAGAAAATCACATACTTATGTATGCTTTCTATGTATTAATTTTCTCCATAATCCACCCACTCTTTTATAGTGTTGCATCTCTTATGAAAAGCAGTTTATTTCCATGATATATTTGGCAACTGATACATCAACAATGAATCTTGGTATGAAGCATTTGCACAACTAAACTCTTGATGTTTTACTTTCTGACTACGGATGCAGAGGCTATCATTGCAAATACCTTACCAGCATCACCTAAGCGAGTGATGAGAAACTATGACCCAGCATAAATTTTAAAATCCTCGAAAAAAAATTTTCAATTTCAATGTTTTAAAAACTCATTTGAGGACGTGTTCCAATTTTTGCATCAGTTAAATTGTTTCATATGTGTATTTAAATTTCTCAATACTATATTTTACAAATAAGTAAGGAGACATTATATGCAGAAATTGTTTAAAAAATTTCAACGGGTCAAAAAAAGAACCCACCTTAATCAAAACGCATATTCTTTTTAAAACTTTTTGCTTAAATATTTGAATAAAATTTATTTTAAAAATACGCAGTTACAGCTCCCTTCATGGTTTTAATATAAAAAAATTCTAATTTCATATTTTTTTTAGTCTGGACTGTGTGTGTGTGTTTTATAATAAATACTATGCAAGGATATATATATATATATATATATATATATATTAGTCCATCTATAAAAAGTTTTTATTTTTTGACCAATTAATAAAATATTTTGTGTGTTTATTACTGACTTAAAGTATCAGACTACTTGCGACAATTTTTTTTTTAAAAAAAGGAGATATTGAAACTTTTGTGCTGTTTTTAGATTTGTTTAGTTCATTTCAAGAAAAATATGCTAAAATTAAGAAGAGAAAAAGAAAATATTATTACCAAAAAGGGAAAACAATTGGTAAATATTGCAAAAAATAACACAAATGCTATAACAAAAGTTTATAATTAAATTTTAAATTTTTTAATTATGATGTGTTGCTATGTTATTCATTTTTTAAATGACCTTCAGGATAAGAGATATTTTCCTTTTTACAAAAACTAGAGCACTTTATTTTAGTTATTATATGAAATTGCATAAAATAAGTGATTATATTAACGTAAGGGACTGTAAACTTTGTAATAAAACACAGTGATTGATAAATCCGAAAATTAAAACACTTATACTATTATACAGAACAGACACAAAAATTTTCAGTTCATTATTTTCAAAACTTTTTGAGCAACCGCTGTCCCCGTTCGAGCATTTTCAAAACAAAAAAAAGCATTTCGAGTAAAACGCGTTTTAAAATATGACATCTTGCTTAAAGTAATGACATCTGCTTTTACTAAAACACTTGTAGTGTTTGTTCAAGAATAATGATCTTGCTATTTTTATATAAAGCTAATAAAATGGTCTATAAAATAAAATCATCGAAACATTTTGTCAATTTTTGGCAAAATTCACAATATTAGGGTAATCGGATACCTTAAGTAAAATTTCTTTTAAAAAATACGTAATTATAGTTCCCTTCATTGTTTTAATATAAAATTTTCTTTCTCAGTTCAGTATTTTTTTAGTCTGGATTGTGTGTGGGTTTTATAATAAATATTATGCAAGGATTAGTTCATCTGAAAAGTTATTTTTTTGTTAAATTCCTAAAACAGTTTGTTTATTACTGACTTAAATACTGAAATCGTCAAAATGTCAAAAAGATTAGGGAAGATATAAAACTTTATAGGGGCATTTTTAACACTTTTTGTGTCAAAAAAAGAGAAAAAAAACATTTTTAATTCTTCAAACCAAATACCTTATGAAAAGAATTAAATTTAAGAATTTTACAAACCTTTTTTTTATTTCCATTGCTTGAAAAAGGATAAGAATATTATTTTTATTCTGTATGGTTTAAAATAATACATTTTTACCAACAATATTATCTAGTCTAAAAATATTAAATGCTTGAAAAGATTTTTAAAGTCGATGCGTCAAATCGTAAAAACATTTTTATTTCACTCAAATTAAAAAAAAAACTTTTTTTGTAAAATTCCGTAAATTAAATTTGATTTCACATTACGCGTTGTTCTACGTAATACTCCTTTCGAATTTGCAATCCTAGTTTGTTATAAGCTTCCGCTTTCACACACATTGGGATTACATAAACTGTTTTCCTTCTTTACACATAAGGCAACCAAAATAGAACTCTTTATCATTATTATTATCACAAAGCATCTAAAGCAACATAATCTTAGCACGCTTTTCGATTTAATCTCATTTTGGAACTAAATTATACTTGCATCTAACAAAATTACACAAGAATTCAGAGAAATGTACACATATAAATTCCGCATCATTTATCATTTCCTAGGTTTATGTTTACTACAGTAGCTTTTTAAGATGTCAGAGTGATAATAAATTACTTATTGCTTAAGTTTATGTGCGTAAATTCAGCTAAGACAACAATTTATCTTTTTCATAGAATTATATATGGGCAATTAAAGTAAGATAACTCTTGAGGTATTTCTCATTGTAGTATATAAACTACAATGAGAGCTACAATAAACTACATTCAACTATAAACATTTAATCTCCATTAAAAAGCCTTATTTGTATAGAACCTAATTTTACTAAACATAATATTCGACCAATGTAATCTCTCAAATTTTGGTATACAAACAAGCGATTGTGTGTTCTGATGCTTTATTAGTTTTTTCCGACGTAAGAAGTGTTGCCACAAAAGTTTCTTCCGAAAATGTTTCTGAAAATTCTCATTGTACAACTAATGGTTTCATTTTTAATTTCATTTGAGAGAAACAAAAACTAGATATTCTAATAACCGTAATAGAAAAAAATATTTACTTGTGAAAATAATTTTCCATGACCGTGTTTAATCCCAAATAAGTTTAAATAAGTTTTGTGATTCTCCAAGGTTATTAATTTTAGGGGAAATATTAAACACTGCGATATATACAGGAACAAACATTATTTAATTATCTTAAGTTTCACAACACAAGAAGACACACAACATACATAAAACACTCATTTTAGAAAACAGTACATCATCTTACGAAGGAGAAAGGTAATTCCCTACCAATGCTCGGGCAATTTTACTCTAGCTTCGTCTTGGAAAGAAAGGGGAATATATTCCTCCTAAAGTACTAGTAGCGCTATCTACTAATCGTTTAATAATAAAGAAAAGGTAGCTTCAAATATACAGTGTTATATCAGGGAGTAACAAAATTTTCATAAAAATTTGATGTCCCATAAGTATATTTTATCACATTATAATTATGGAGATAAAGTGCCAAAATTGTAGCAAATTATTTCTAGAAATGTAAATTTCTTTTATTATTTTATCCAGAATTTAATCCAATAAATTTGTAAAGAACTTGTGGAGTAATTTGAAGAGTATAATTTTGAAGTTGTTGACAGTTTCACTTATTTAGGTTCAGAAATTAACGATGGAAACGATTGTACTACTGAAATCCAAAAGAGAATTACTATGGCTAATAGATGTCTTAATGGAATAGGGAAATATATGAAATGGAATTTAATCAAAAGAAAAACAAAGATTCTATTATATAAAAGTCTTTTAAGACCAGTGTTAACTCATGTATGTGAAACTTGGTCTATGTCTCGAGCCAATGAGAACATGATAAGCATCTACGAAAGGAAGATCTTAATATATATTTTTGGAGGAATTCAGAAAAATTGAACGTGGCGAAGAAGATCAAATTTCGAGCTCTATGAATCATATAAAGAATCTAAAATATAGTTAACTTCATCAAAATACAACGAATTAAATGAGCAGGTCATGTTGTCAGAATGGACGAAGACCGCACCACTAAAAAAGTCTTTAATGCCCAACCAATTGGCACACGAAGAAAAGGACGGCCTAATATTAGATGGATTGATGACCTGGAAAAAGATCTCCTAGTTGCCTCATATTCTCCTAGATCACTGGCAGGAAGAAGGCCATCCTGGAAAAAGCTTCTTGAGAAGGCCCAGGCCCACCCTGGGCTGTCGAGCCATTGAGGAAGGAAATTTGTGAAACGTTTCATAATGTCTTTTTAGATTATTTTCATTGAGAAAATTGTATTACGTTAGTCATATTGGCCCTTATCTGAAAAGTGTACATTGAATGCATTATTGTTGACGTCAAACACATTAAACCATTTTTAAAATACAAAAACTATTTTTACATTTTCCAGCTCCTATAGAAATCAATAATGAGTGTGGTTGAATCTTACATTTAGACGATTGAGTTGTGACTCTAAATAATGATTTCATCATACTAAAAAATAATATCGGATGTAACCTTGTAAAAAATGTTTTAAAAAAAGCAAGCCATTCATTTATTTTTCGAAAATTAAGCCATTTTTTCCTTCCAGTTTTTCTACTACAAGGATCATTAAAAAATTGCAACATTTGTACAGAAATCAAACCATATATTTACCGAAAATACAACGTTATTTCAAATCCTTCCAAAGTAATTTTAGAGAAATTATTTTGATTCTGTATTATTCTGATTTTGATAGAGATCTGTAGAAAATTCAAGGATAAATACACATTACGATTCTCTGTTGTTATACAATATACAAGGGGTGATCAAATGAAAAGGTACGAAACGACATAAAAATGAAACAGTTAAATATTTGCATATTCCGCCAAGGGAGAATGTAGCGAGACATCTCGGGATGCCATTGGAGACTCTGACTGGGATCGGATCATGCGCGGTTGCCCGCATGCGCAGGAGAGAGCAAAGGCTCTTATAAAAAGCGGCGTCCAAATGATGCGAGCACAGAATTACTCGAACACAGAAAAAGCATTAACTCCGATGTGTACTGTGAGACACTCCGACACCTACGCAGGTCCATCAAGAACAAAAGACCGGGGCTGCTCACGGAGGGTGGGGTTCTGCTCCATGATAACGCGCGTCCACACGTCTCCAGAGTCACACAAATGGAACTGGACAAGTTCCAATGGGAGACGGTGGACCATCCGTCCTACAGTCCGGACATGTCACCCTGCGATTTCCATGTGTTTGGTCCACTGAAGAAACACCTGAAAGGAAAGCGCTTCAACTCGGACGACGTACTCAAGGACACTGTGAAGGACTGGGTCTCGTCACAGCCACAGGAATTCTGGAAACAAGGAATCCTGCGGCTTGTTCATCAGTGGATCGTTGTGCTCAGGCCTATGGTGTATATTTTGAATAAAGTCTATATTTGTACCCACCGATTCGTTTCGTACCTTTTCATTTGATCACCCCTTGTACAATGCCAGTTCAGGACAGATCTACTTTTCCTCTGTTTATAAAGATTTTGGTGATCACTTAAGTGGGGATTCATGCTATAATCTGCTTAGTTGATTTCAGTATATATTCATACTAGCCATTACCCACCCACTACGATAAGTATTTTTATGATATTGTATGATTATGTAATGTTTTTATTAGTTACTGACAGATATATATCTAAATTCTATATCTATAGCGTTAAGCTTTTATATATAGCGTTAAGAGCCTGCGCCTCTTAATATAAAAGGACAGCACTTGAATTTCTAAGACGGAAGTATGTTTATCATGCACGCCCCCATAACGCCCCTCGGAGATGATATCCCCAAAAGACATTTCAAGCTGATCTCTTAGTACTAAAATAGGAATTTTTTTATCTATAATGTCACAGTAGCCCCGCTCCCCCACTGTCCCCATCGGGTGTTAGTTTCCGCAAATTTTGTTCTTAAGGCCTTATCACACACGCATATTTGAAACAACCGTTTCAGGAAATTTTCAAAACTCTGTGAGGGTGAAGGTTGCCTTAAGCAAAACGACCTGCTCTAACGTCAACCGCACCCTATCTTCACATTGAAAAGTTACTCGCCAATTTTTCAGCCTCGGAAAATGAATATCCAGTATTATTTCTTTCATACCACTCGCGCTTTTGTTGACGGTCGTAAACAGAAACGAAGCACCATTCTGTTTAAAATATTATACGCCCTTAAAATTTTATACACCATTAAAATATTATACCTCATTTCTGATGCGTTTGACGAAGCCGAAACTGCCCTCTTTGCCACCATCTTGTTTATGGGGTAAGGAGCAGAAGAACCCCTTTGCAAGGAATTTTTATTTGGAGCAATTCTTTCAGCTCACTGGAGGAAAGTTGTTCGGAGCCGTTGCTATGGCTGCTTTCAATGAAAATTGCTCCAAATGCGTATATGTGTTTTTCGACCATTTGACAATTGCTTCTCAACAAAAGAAACAAACATAGTTGACAAATTTCTTGTTCGTAGGTTTAATACAAAAAACGAGAATTTTTATTTATAACACCCTTAGGAGCCGATTTGCGCAAAACTCGTTTTAAGTGAATCTTTACTCAACAAAAGAAATATGCTTTCTAAAGTTTAGGTCTGTATGTCTAATAATCCGAAGATCTCGTGAGGAGGGAGTCATTTTTCTCCTAAATGTTTATAGATAATAAACAAACTGTTAGTTAGTAAAATAACTCTAACTTAACCTCCCTTAATGACTCTTGCCTCTCTGAAATGTCAATATTTCTAAATGTCTCTAAATATAATGTTATTATACTAACTAGTTTAATATAAGAAGTAATGTGTGTTATTAATAATTATAAAACTGAAAAGGAGATGAAAAGATTCATTGAACATTTTAAACTAGTTATTTCTCACCGACTAAAAGATTTACTTATCTGAACCAACATTTGAGTGTTAGAAAACCATAGTCATTTAACAAGGTTAACATTTCAACTGGCTCTCAACACTCCCCTGCATCGAAAGGACTTCGAGTTCTGATGCATTTAAAGTGCATCAAGCTAGACTCGTTATACTCTAATAGTACAAAATTCGTGTCCACTACAAGACCATTATAGTTCATTATATCCAAGAGATTTTCCAAATTTTTAGCTAAAAAAATTTTGTCTGTATTTTCATATTGGAGTCAATGGCTTCGGACAATTAGTCCAATTATCATACATTACATACCTCCTGCATTTAACTGTTTTTGGAATTACTGGGGCCTTCTTTGAGTTTTAAAAAACAAAAATCACTTTATCATCTCTTACATAAAAAGAGTGAAATATGAATTTTTTTCATTGACTACATAAATCTTAATTAACGTTAGTTCTAAATTTTAAGGATGGTGTAACGTCTGCTCAAAAGCAGAACTCCCCCTATCTATACGAATCAAGATTGACGTATGGAGGGTCAAGTTGTCCAGATGGGACATTGTGCCTCCAAAAAACCACTGGCTGTACCATACACCTTGGGAGAATTTCTTTGAAGTCGCCACACCCTTTCTCTTTTCTTGACCCACAGACGATTGCATGGTAAAACTCTCAATAAGAAGGAAGCTACAAGCTATAGCCTCTTTGTGTTTTGCCCCCTCCCACATTTGGACGTAGACAACTTGAATAGAGAGTACTGCTAGCAATGCGAGTCAAAGACGCACACTCAGTGAAAATGTGACAGGACGAGTTTTTGCCACCGGATGTTGGACACGCCCGTTTCGTAGTAGTGATCAAACGCACTGACCGATTGTTCACATGCACCATTGGAGTAGAACACGGTCCGGGGAGTCGGGTGCAAATGTATGGCACCCACCAATGAGAGGTGACGAGGGGCGTGAAAGTAACCCCCATGGAGTTTGAACGGGTCAGCTCGAAAGTGGAGAGGGGCTTCTTGATCTCCATGAATTGACTTTTTTCGCTCTTCAAATTTGAAGCTTGCGGAAGCAGCCACGCTCAAAGACATACGGATGAACCTTGTTTACCGAGGAACTGTATAGAATGGTGAACTATGAATTTCCAGACTCAGTGGCTCAACGACTGGGCATACTTGAGGTGAAATTTGAACTAGAACTTTTCCACAGCGAAAGGCTGTATTTCTCTAATAGTTGTTTATTATTTACTCTATAAATAAAATGTTTTTTGGAAATTAGCTGTGTGATTTTTTACGTTACCTTGTCACGATGTTACAATGTTAATAACGGTTAATGGGAAACATAACGAAAACAAAAATCTAAAGAGTATGCTTTTATTTTTAAAGAAATATTAGTATCTGTCTAAATATAACAAATGTATAAAATATTATTTTAAATGAATATAAAAAAATTCTATTAATTCATAACTTTAAAAGAATTTTTGTATGTATGCTTGTATATACATAACAAGATACACCGGGACCTAGCTAAGTAGTTCATAGGCTGTAAGGAATAACCTTTCCCCAAAAACCGATTAAAGCTATCACTGTATTCAATATTCCTCCTACTTTACACTTAATAAAATCTTTGTTGTTGTAATTCTCTTCATAAAAAACCCTTAGTAATAATTAATATTGATTTATTTTCAAAGTATAACCTGAAATTAATATATAACCCCTCTAATCCTGGATTTAATAGCATGTGAATGAGACCGTGGTGGTAGAAGGCTTATGAGGGAGGAGTTATCCCTTAGTGTGAGGGGGGAGTCGGAAGGAAGATTAGCCATAGTCAATATTTCAATTTATTCTCAGATGCGAACAACACAAATTCTATTACCAAAGTTAAGAGATGTACCCAAGTACCAAATATGGAAAACAATAGCGAGGTAGACGAGATATGCGAAGACTTTAAATAAACAAATCACTTACGTCTAGACAATATCTTCTAATTCTTAGCGACCTAATTTAATTTGATTTCTAATTGACAAATCGTCAACTTTAATATAACAATAATCCGCTGTGAAGTATCCACGCCTCACTTTCCTTTTAATCAATCATTGCTAGCCGTAGCATTCTAACCTCTCTCTTTTTGACTCGAAAGTTTAATCTTTATATACAAGTTATAATTTACACTAGCTGGCATGGCCCGGCGTTGCACAGGCTTTTACCGAGGGTATAACTTAGTCCCCATGTTAATTTCCTCCTTTCTTTCTGACGCCTGCACTTTTGTGTGGTGTGACGCTTACGATGTGAGTGCATGGCCCGTGAGTGCGTATCATGGCTTTCTCGTAGAAAATTTTCCCTTCTCTTCACAAAATCAGCACTTCCAATATTATTTTTCGAAGAAACTTTGTTTATTTCCTCTCCACTTAGCCCGGAGTTGCACGGGCTTTTACCGAATGAATAACTTAATCCCCATGAGAATTTCCTGTTTCCCTCAGGACGATAGCACTTATGTGTGTATCCACGCGATGTGAGTGATTTCTTGAACTATGTCATTAAAACTCCCTTTTTCGAAATTTGTTCTTGCGTTGGTGTGGTGTGGTAATTAGGAGAAATGGGTGAAAGCTCAGGTATCGTCCTCGAAATGACCATGGTTGAAAATTTCGAGGTCCATCGCCAATAACCCTCGAATACGCGAACAGTGCGAATTTAAAAATCACTCACTCACTTTTCAATGATATGATTTTTTAGTCCCCGGAAACGAAAATGTAGCCTTTTTAAAAATAGTTATATGTTGAAAAAAAGTCAGAAAAGTAGAAATTTTTCAAATTACAAAATTTCACTACTATTTTAAATCTTGAAGTAAAATTGTGAGGATTTTTTGAAATACTCGACACACGGGGAAAAGGTTTCATGCAATTATCTTTATAAAAGAAGAAATTATTAAATGATTGTTTTAAGTATTTTGAGTGTTTTATTAAAATTTGTTCAAAAAAGTTTTTGGCCTTTTTTTTAAATCACTGATTTTAAAAGTTTTAAAAATTATTTTTATTTAAACGTAACGATATTGATTCATTTTAGAAAAAAATCATAAAATATGCAAAATATCATTGTTTTATAAAAAAAAAAGTTTTTTTTTAAATTCTTAAAAAAAGATAGTTTCCGGCATTTTATTTTGTAATCACTGATTCTAAATGATCAATGAACTTTTTAAAAATCATTTTCATTTAAATTCATCGATATTTATAAAATACAAAACTATAACTTATTAATTATTTTACATTAACATTGATTAAAAATGTTCATTTAGCAATTAATTGTGACATACCGTTTGCTTAAATAATGGCAGCACTGAAAATTTACGTGGGAAAAATAAGCATTCATTCTTGTTATGAATCGTTGAAAAAGAGAGAAATTATTTTGAATGAATAAAAATCCGAAAAAAACATTTTTAAAGTCTAAAAAATATGAAAAGTGCATTAAAATATTAGATAGGAACATGTTAAAATAAGTATTTATCAGTAAAATTAATTTACGTAGAAAAAATAAGCAGAAATGAAAAAAATCGAGTTCCCTGGATTCAAATCCAGATCTACGTGATGTGATCCGGTTATGCTCACCACTCAACCAAGGATACCAGCAGCAGAAAGGGAAATACATTTTATCATGAATAGAAGTTTGAAATTGAAAGTACTTTTTTATTGAAGAGGAGATCCACAGGATATTCACATGACGATTGAAAAATTTCGATTGACGACTGCATTTAAATGTATTGCAAAAAATTTATTGATTTTTGATATATTAATAACACGCAATTAATAATAAAGAATATATAATATGAACATAGCTTTTATTTTTTTTTCTAAGAAAGTTATACTAAAAAACTGAATAATTCCAAAAAAATTTTCGAAATGGGCAAATTTTGCTTTTTTATTATGAAATTATATGTCAAAAAAAGATTTCTACATTAGGCATTATTTTAAAATAAACTATAAGTTTTATTAATGAGAACAAAAATTTTGATACTGATAAATATTTTAAATGAATCTCAGAAATGTATTGAATACATTTTTTCATCTTAATCTGACATCTACAATGATCTAATTTTGAAATTTATATAAAGAAAAAATGATGAAATTGAAGCAAAAATAAGTTTTTCACTCGCATTTTTTTTCACTCGCCAAATTTGCTGATTTCCCCATGTTTAAGTCAGAACTTTTTGGTGTAACCCTTGAGATAGATCAAATCCCGGGATTAAAATAACTAATACCGGGATTTAATTTTTGTCTGAATTATATTTAAAAAATTTTCTCATAAAAATTTTCTAAAAATTTAATTTTTCAAAAATTTATATTTTGTTTATGATATATGTACGTAGAATTTTTTTGCGCAATTATAAGTGCTATAGGTAAAAATTATATGCACAGCTCTCATTTCTCGTATGGGAGAATGTCGCACAGATCTAAGTGGCTCACTGCAATGCTTACACAATAATATCAGTAACATCTCAAGAATAGATTTTATCACGTTTTGTTCTTCAATTAAATGCCTTTAGTTAACAGCGGATCTGCTTCGAAGACTTGAGATACTTCAAATCCCATTGCATTACTAACATTTCATGCAACTGGATCTTCAATTTCAAATGAGATAACACTTGAAATTGATTCACATTCTGATTCAATAACTGGATCAATTTATACATTCAAAAACCATGTGTAGCAAAAGAACTAGATAAAGTTATCAAAGAGGTATATGCACCAATGCAGTCTATTAGGTTTGAGACACTGTCATCAAAAATTCAAAAAGGAATGTCTCTTTTTTGAAAATGGAGGGAGACGTGGTGACTACCTAAAAAGAACATACTTCTATTTAATGACGATAATACCTACTAGTAAAGAATCCGAACATGCATTTTCTACCGCAGGACAATTTGTAACAAAAATAAGAAGCCGTTTCAACGATGAAACCCTGCATGAGATGTGTTTTTATATAGTAATTTACAGAAACACAAAAAATGAAGAAATGCTTTTTTTAAAAATAATTTCATTTGGTATATTTTTATTTGCTTTTGTGAATTAATTTTTTATTTGTTTCGTTAAAATAATATTAAATCAATTTTTAATTATACACTCATGTCCATAAATTAAGGATAATTCAGAATCACACAGAAATTGAACCCTAAAATAAAAATTTCACCTGTAGAATTATCACACGCATCTTGAAGAAGAATATGCAAATTACAGGAAACCACCAGATGGCGCGGATAGTACGTCACAATGACGAGAGTGTAAGAGAGGGGTATATAAGAAATGGTAGCAAAGAAGTAAAATTGTTCACAAGCGCTTTAAAAGCCTTTCAGTGCAATAACCGCATAGTTATGGCACAAAGGAAGCATTTGGTTGGAGGATTTTTTACGTGGTAGGATTATCGGACGACTGGAATGTCGACGTACCCAGCTAGAAGTATCCGAGGAACTTGGAATCGCCCAGAGTGTCATCTCCAGGCTTTGGCAACGATTCCAAGATGATGGTAATGTGAGTAGATGTTACAGCACAGGTCGCCCCCGAGCTACAACGCCGAATGAGGACCGGTATTTGGCAGTTACTGCCAAAAGAAACAGACGGAGCACAGCATCAGACCTATCTCATCAGCTCTCTTCAGCTACCGGTACGACAGTTTCAAGGCAGACCGTGTGCAGACGCTTAGGGCAAATTGGTCTATATGCTCGTAGGCCTGTCAGATGTGTTCCCCTTACCGCAATTCACTGTCGCCTGCGATTAACCTGGAGTAGAGAGCATGCATTGTGGACACCGCAACAGTGGTCTTGTGTGATGTTTTCCGACGAGTCCAGGTTTAGTTTGCAGTCTGATTCTCGCCGGACTTTCATATGGAGAGCGCCAGGTACCCGTTACCACCAAGAGAACACCATTAAACGACACCGTTACGGTGGTGCAGGATGGCTCGTTTGGGAGGAATTATTCTTGGTTCCAGAACTGACCTGCATGTTCAAAGTGCAACGATGACAGGCCACATCTATCGGGATGTCATTCTGGAACAACATGTACGTTTGTTTCGGGGTGCCATGGGGCTGAATTTCTGTTTATGGATGACAACGCCCGTCCTCACCGTGCAAACATTGTAGACGAATGCGTTCAATCAGAGGATATCACCCGTATGGATTGGCCAGCATACTCACCGGACTTGAATCCAATAGAGCATATGTGGGATATGCTTGGCCGGCGAATTGCAGCCCCTCAACCCCCTCCCACCTGTCTACCGGAACTTCGGAGGGCATTGCTTGAAGAGTGGTGTAATATTCCCCAAGATCAGATTGATAATTTGATACTCAGCATGCGTAGGCGTTGCAAGGCCTGTATTGCATCGTCCGGGTGACATACTCCGTACTAACCATCATACTAACCATGTTATATTGTTTTTTTTGTAAAAGGTTCTTTATTGAAATTTGCTCAAGGGAGTAAAAATCGCAATTTTTATTAATTATGTCAAACATATAGCATCTTTTATGCTCTTTACCTTTTGTTTAATAAATAGACTTTACAAATAAGTCAAATTTGTTTTGCTTCTGTCTCTTTCTTTGCCTGAACTTCATTATCCTTAATTTATGGACATGAGTGTATATAGATTACCATATGATTTCCGCGTTGGGTTTTAAATTACGGGTTTCGTTTCATATATGTTTTTATCTTTTTGATAATGTTGTTCCACCAGTATTTAAACGCAATTTCATAGTTTTCTGAATTTAAAATGAACTCATATGGTTTCTTCTGCCTTATTAGTTTGGAACGTTTATAATATATATAAACAAATATATCTGTATTGTAATGCATATTTTTGTGTATAGTTGCATAAAATTTTGAATGAAAGTTATCAAAATCCACTACATTTCTACCGTACTGAGGTATTTGTAAATATATATTTGTGAAAATATATTTCACACATTTCGACTCTGCTCACTTTTAATTCGACGTTTCTGTTTGTATTATGACTTTCTCTTAGTTTCTTTTGTAATATTTTATTCTTACGTATTTTCCCTGTTAATTGCATATTTCTTAAATTCTTGCTGTGTTCAATCTTTTGCTTTATTTATCTTGGAGAAAACTTTTAATTTCTTAAGCCAAAATTTTGAACAAGTATTTTATTTAATAGTTTTACCCAAAGTTCACCAATAGGCTTAATTCACGTGACGTCACAGTCACATGATAGCTACGATCACGTGTTTCCAGCATATTATTTCAAGTGCTTCGTTGTTGCCAACTTTCACATTTTGGAAAAACTTTCTTTTAAAGAGTAGATATTTGGCAATAATAATAACGCATGTAAGTTCGCAAAATACATACATTTGATTTAAAAGTACGCGTATAATGTGTGACCACGTGATTACCTTTACCATGTGAAAAAAATGAACTTATCCCATTAAAACGACAGACATTTCTTCGTCTTTATTTCGCGTTTTGAAGTAATTTTTTAATTTTTGTTTTGCCTTTCTCCTCCTTCTAATAAAAGGTTTTCAAAAAAGTTTTTCTAATATATTTTTTTTTCAAATTTTTTCTATTCATTTTAATTAATTTGAAATGACGAGTTGTTTTTTAAATTAATATTTAAAGATTTGGCTCACAATAGAATTCTTTCGGACCAATTTCAAATAAATATTTTTTTATCTTTTAGCAGCGACAATTACAGCTTGGATTTATTTTCAAAAGTGGAATAATGTACACAAAAATATTAATAAGATTTTTTTACCCTTTCCTTAATCACAAAGCAATAAAAAAATGCTACCAAATCCATCAAAGGAAACTGTTAAAAGTAGAGATTAATAAGCACGAGAGCTAAGTCGTTCTGTAGTAAAAACATAATTGAAAACGAAATTAACACAAATAATAATATAAACGCGTCATAATTAATATGATCCTAACCTCAACTAGCATTCGGGTTAAAATCATTTTCTATTATACTCAATTCAGAAAACTTTACTTACCCACACAGCTTAGAAACAAATAATCGATGTCAACACCAAATTTTAGAATAAGAAAAAGCTGTAGTTTGGTATTTTCAAGTACAAGCATTTACAAATTTCTTAATGAACTTTATATGTCATTACTCAATAAACATTACGTATGCTCAGAACATGATTTTTAAAAATATGCCTTTATATTGAAAGAGTTTGTATGAATCAAAGCTTTAAAATATATATTTGATGTTGATGGGTAAAATTATAACACAAAAAACTAAATAGTTCTGTTAAAAGAATTTTAAAATGTTTTTCTAAAACTTGTAAGATACTTTCAATTACATATTACTTTTTTTACCTTTTCTTTTTTTATATATATATTTCAATAAGAAAGTTTAGGATTTGAGTATTAATACTCAACTTTAACATCAAGTTTTACCCAATATAAATATAGTTTGGTACTTTTATTAACAGAAACGTTTGAGTGATTTAAATATTTTAATAGAAAATTGTATTTAATTTTATTTTAAAAATATTCAACACTTTTATTTCTCTGACAGTTAATAACTATCAAAACGAACATCACTATTACCACTCTGATGTGTCGTTTAATTGGTTAAATTTAAATTTGGGGAGAACGTAAAAAAATGCCTAATTCACTCATACACAAAAAAATTAAAATTTAAAAAAAGGACTAAAATAATTATTTACATCATTTAAAAAAAATTGAGACGCATGCATTTTTCAATTATCCGGTATATTTTCCATACAATGGAATTAATTGACTTCGTTCTGATTTTTTTCGGGATTTTAAAGTAAAATTTTTTATATATATTCATGTAGTCGCAAAACATTTTAGTGATTTGAATTTTACTTCAAGTTCAAAGTATTTTCAAATTTTTTTTCTAGTAATAAAACAAACAAGTTCTTCATATTACTATGAGGGTTCATGAAAAAGTTTTATAAATGAGAAAATATTTGAAAATTTTAATAAAGTATTATCTTTTCTTTTCAGGAAAAAAGTTCACTATAAATTTCGGATTATTTTTTTTTCTTAAAAAGAGAGGATTTTCTTCAAAAGCTAATGAATCGTTTTTAAAGTATGTTTAATATGTGTAAAATGTTATGAAAGCATTATTTTAAATCTCAGATCGTAAAGATAAAACACGTGGAAAAAATTAGGAACATTTTAAAACTCCAGATTTAATAAATGATTTTAATTTACACATTTGTGTATAATATTGTGGCAACAGCCATAATTGTTTAAAAATAATCACGTGATTAGCTGCTACAAATTAGTCCTGCCAGCTTCAGAAAAATTTGTTTTTCACTGTCTATGAAATTTTGTTTTCTTAAGCTTAACGTGACAGAGGTTTTTTTCTGTACAATGTAGCCGTGTTTTTATTACAACCTCAGTATCAATTCACTGATATCATTAAAAACATACCGTTTCAGTAAAAACACAAATAAAAATATAAATATGAAGCATTCTTTTTACCTTATGAAATCCTAATAAAAAATAGAACTGCACCGTTTCGAATCTCGTGTCTTCTTGAAATGTATGACTATCAAAACTGTCTATTTCTTAATTATGTATATTTTTAACTGTATTTTGAGTGTGTAATGGAAGAAAATACATGAATACATAGAGCATTTCTTAATTATATATGTTTCCTTAAATGTATTTTGAGTTTTAAATGGAAGAAAATACACGAATTCATAAAACATTTGTTAATTATGTATGCTTTTAACAGTATTGTGAGTGTGTAATGGAAGACAATACATAAATACATAGAACATTTCTTAATTATGTATGTTTTTAACTGTATTGTGAGTGTGTAATGGAAGAAAATACACGAATACATAGTACATTTCTTAATTATGTATGTTTTTAACTGCATTGTGAGTGCGTAATGGAAGAAAATACACGAATACATAGAACATTTCTTAATTGTGTTTGTTTTTTAATTGTATTGTGAAAGTGTAATGGAAGAAAATACATGAATACATAGAACATTTTGTATTTAATTACTTTTCACACAATGTGTACAGTATTTACAGGTCATTTAATCAAAACAACATTGTTAGCGCTTCCAAATATCTCCAGAATGATTCTAAGTTATTGATTTGTCCGCAGAATGATCACTGAAGTTGACTCCATTGTAAAAGCATTACTTAATCGCATTTCAGTCAGTTTCAGTAATCGATTCCCACACACACTTGTTACACAAGATTATGACAATATACATGGATGTTAATGGTTATAAATTTCAGTGGCATTTTTTAAGTTATTCCACACACAACAAAAATATTGAAAAATAAAAGGAACATTTTTTTACAATATAGTTATAAACATATGTTTACTCTTAAAATTTATTTTACCTAAAAAAAGCAAGGTAAAAAATTAACTTTAGATATATCAAAAAAAAGTACACATTTTTAAGAACATGTTTTACTTTGATGTTTACTTAATTCATTTATTTTCAAGCCTTTCATTACAATTGCAAAATTTTACATTTAGCGTTATTTTTATTTAGTATTGAAAGTTTCCTTTTATTTATAACATCCAACTTTCTGAATAAATTAAAAATTCTGACATAGGACTTCCAGTAAATGTTTCATTGAGCTTAAATCATGGTGGTCAAATGAGAAAAGCTATCACGTGTTCCCCATTGAATTCAAAACTGACATCAGACTTGTTATTAAATTTCAGACTTGTATTGTAAAATTTAAATTTTGATATCTGGATAAAAATGATCAAGCATTAAGATTCTCCTAATAGTCCTTAAGATTAAAGAAAAAAATTATATTATACGTATACTTTAAAATTATAAGTGCATTTTATTTATCTATGCTCGTTATTATTATTGACAAATATGTACTTTTTAACAGAAAGTTTCTACAAAAAGCGAAAGTTGGCAACAGTAAAGCCCATGAACTGAAACATGTGATTGTATTTATCATGTGACTATGACGTCACATGAATTTATGAAATCATTGCCTGGAAACACGTGATTGCAGATACCATGTGACTATGAGCTTAGCCCTTTGATTTTCACTATACGGATACTGCACAATTCGCAAAGAAGGAGATGGTTTTACTGTACGGTGTAATGTAAGTCGAAAACAAAGAAATTGTATATATGTTACTGCTACAGCCCGAAGTTCGACTGTTTTGTATATTGACATGTTTTCCTGTTTTCTAGCCAACATATGTCGAAAGGAAAAAAGCATGGTATAAAATCTATTTTTATTGACTTTTGACTTATAATCATTTGTTGTAACAATATTAATTTCTATGGCATTTTAAATTGCCCAAGAGATGATCAATGTATCGAACTTTGCCAAGGACCAGCTCTCAAAATGGCCGACCAAATTAGAAATTACGTAAGTTATTTCTGATAACCGGGCTTTTTGTCCACCACATTCGACCAGTACACGGAATGGTCGGACTTAGGGCTCTGGACGTAACGTATATACATCAATAAACAGATATAAGTTTACTAATAACAATAGTACAATTATTAATATTTTTACAATGATTTTAATCTATATTATTCTTGAAGCATTAAATCAAGATTAAAGATAATATAGAGGCTTCTTTTTTTTTTTGTTTCTATCAGCTTAAACCCCCCTTTTTCTAGTTACGGTTGTTCATTTTCTTGATAATCAAAGTAATTTTACACACTTTAATTGAATAAAACAAATTTAAACAAATATCGCATTGGTGTTTATTATTTGCCATGTTTTATTCTTGTAATAATAAAAAGTCTTCAATGCCACTGTATTTAATTTCAACTTTCTTAATTGACTCTTTTAATGAATTGAAATCTAAAGCTCTTAGGGGCCAAAAACGTATTCGAAAAGGTTGCTTTTAAGGGTGCATTCAGTCATAAAAGTCAACATACATCCTCAAAAACGGCTTACGTAAAAGTAAACGATAAAAAGCTGTAATATTTTTATATTAAAATACAGGTTGTGTTCTCGCGTATTTCTATAAACAAAAGAAACACTTTTTGAATAGGTAAACAAAAATAAATCATGCAATGAAAATCACTTAACTCAAAAGTGGGAATCAAAACATCAAAGAAAATGAGAAAAAAATAATTTAATGTACACGACAGAGAGAAAATAACTTAATAACGTACAACTCGGCTTTGTGAATCAATGACAACTTATCATTGAGGCAATAAACTTTGTGTGGGATCTGGTGATATTTCAAACTCTAGACTTGCAACAATACATTTTTTAAGGAATATTTACCTTAAAAAATGTATTTCCTAACTTTTCCATCAATCACATTGGCAAAAAAAGACAGTCTTCAAAAAATCAAAACCTTTATGGGTATATTTTTAACAAAAGTCTTTCAGGCTGTTTCCTTATTTTTACTCTGGATATGAGTAAATTTATTCGTTGAACTTTGCCAAAAGATCTTTTGTCGAGACTCAATCTGAATTTCGTATCAATTAGTCGTTTCTTCTCTTAAAATATTTATATATGTTACGGTTTTCTGAAGACAAAACAATGAACATACTAATCTGATTCCTGTCGTTACTCGAGAAACTATTCTTCTTCAGTTTCAATATTCTTTTATTTTCCTCCGACACGCAGGATAAATGAGGCTATTTACAGTTTTGAATAAATGAAGCTATTTACATGAAAGAACGAATTAATTGAGTACACGCTCCGTAAACATAAAATATTACACAGTTCTTTTCTTAGCTTAAAACGTATACTACTTTGAATATTCCATAAAACTTATTTTTCTAAAATTCTGTTGCCAGATTCAAAAGTAAATAAACAAACACGAAATAATTGTCAAATAATATAAAACAGGAAATGTTGAACTTATTAGGAGTGGCAACATACTCCCACTTTTTGTATTGCGATCAAAGCTGAAAGCAATACAAAAGAATAACAATAAAATACAAAATTACAATTGCCTGTTGTAAGCATAGAACAAATAGATGTATAATACAGGGCTAACAATAAAATGAAAAATATAAGTATAGTAAAATTCAAATTTTTAGATTCTACAGCAATAGTTAATGAAGCATTTTAATTTTATACGGATAACGCCGAAGAATGTGGCACAACACTTTATGCACAGTTGACCAGAGAAGAGATAATGTCCGAGTCACACTTCTTGCACTCACTTGTTGCAGCATACTGGCTCCTGAACTGCTACTCGTAGTAGCAATAGAGTCTTCAAATTGTTGCACTCTTTCCGGGTTTAAGAGACGCGCGCCGCCCTCTTGTGCTTGGAATAAAGCCCAGTTCTCCTGTTTCTTCAAATTTAGAAATCATATTTTTCAATCCATTGACACACTCATTGGACCTTTTTTTAATCGTTTCATACGCCGGTATTCTTTTAGAGTTGTTAAATAATTGCTACCATCCTGATATAATATCTTCACTAACAATGCACGTTCCTTCTTAATCAGAATCCTGATTGACCATTACTCAATATTGTTGTTTTTTATACTGTTCGATGAGCTTAAAATTTGCATATATGCCGTCGATAAGCGTTGAAACACGGAACAGAGCTATCTATCGGCTGAAAATGGCGACTTTTTTCTTGCATATTTGACTTATGCATGTTCTTCAACGAGTAGATATCAAATTTCACTGGAATATTCGCAATGGTTTTCTCTCCAGCACCCTTTGAACGCTTGCAGTTTAATCATGGCCACCCTGTATATATATATAATTACACTTTCTCCGTCCTAATCCTATAACAATGTGAGCATCTCTTCGTTCGTCCCACAAGATTTTCCGAGGCACTTTCGTATAATCTGCTTGATCCTGAGAATCATCCTCTTCCACCAACTACAATACCATGGTGCTGAAGGTGAACTGAAATGCCACTTGATCTTTTCCTTTGATTCAGATGATTGCTCTCTTTGTACTATGTCAGTGATAGCAAATCCTGCTCTGTATTTCTTCCCTTGTTAGCTCTGATGTGATCCGTGAAGTTTTTTTCTTAGCCTTGTTCCCTTTTTGCTCTAGTGAAGAAGGATTTTCTTTGCATAAATTTGGATAAAGTAACGTTCAAAGTCTCCGTCCATAAATCATGTATTTCACACTACTGCGCCCCTTTTCTGCCATTTTACCAGTTTTAAGGCAAACAAGGCAGCATCTCCGACGCATAACCTCTGATTTTCGGTCTTTGTAACCCTTTTTTGACATTTTTTTTTGACAATCTTGACTTGAATGAGGACGGTCACAAAATACACAGCTTATTTTCCTTGCTTATGTGTTTACTACTAGTGTAGTAGTCATAGATTCATCTCGTTGAACTTGTTTTTGCGACTTTGTTTGATTCGTACTACTTCCAAGCGCATTTTCTGCTATAACACGATGTTGTCTCCCTCTACTTCATGACGAAAGAAAGTCATCTAATTTTTGAGAATCTTTTCCTTTTCAATGTCTAGATTTTCTGGGACCTCACTGTTGAGTCTATGTCTGTACCAAGCCTTTTAGACTTCTGCTGGGAAGCATGATTCCACAACAGGATTCAGCATTGTTGCATTATTTAATGTTGTCAAAATTAATGTTTCTAACGCTAGTAAATAGGAACCAAGTTTATCATATAAATCAGTCAACTTTATTGCTGGTTTATTTTTCACTTAAGCTAAAAGATCCCAAATATAGACTTCAATCAGTAAATCGTTTCTTCCAAATCTAGACTTTAAATGGTCAATAACTTTTAAATAGTTTCCTTCAGAAGGAAGATAACTTTCAGCAATATCACGTGCTTTAGTTTTTGGTTTTAACGAAGGAAGTTGGTGTTGGAATTTATCTTTCTTTTAAGTTTTTATCGTCATGAACCCGGAAAGACTGACCCAAAATGCAATCCATGATCGAGGCATAAGATCATACTTTTTTAAACTCAATTTAGGAAGTTTCAAATTATCCGGTGTAATCTCACTTGAAATTTCAGATTTACTTTCATCATGTTAGTTACAATTATTATTTTCATATACAACCCTTATTTCAGTAAATCTGTCCCTGTACGATTGCATTGTATCATATTTTTCATCAGTAAAGTTAATTATCTCTTCAATTTTCTGATCTATTTTAAATAAACGTTCTGCTTTTTCGCAAACTTTACTGAACTGAATGTCAATGTTCTTTTCACTATTCATAGTACGATGAATATCATCAAAAAAATTAGCTTCTACATTAAGCAAATGGCGTAAATTAGTTATTTTAGTTCTTAATGTAGCTTCATTATAAATTTCAGTTTTTACTTCAGCTTCATTCTCTTTTCTGTCTGAATTTCGAATAATTTTACTTATTTTGAATGCATATCAGATTTATCACAAACACTCAACACGAGACAGAACTTTATATGTATAACACAGAAACAATCACAAATTAAATAAATTCATAAATTATAATTACTTTACCTCCAAAAGATCATGATCCAGTTCGTAAATTTGGCTATTACAGGTTGGCTTAATTACAGTATCCTGTTATTATCGCGGATGCCATTTTGTTGTGACTCGAGAAACTATTCTTCCTCGATTTCAATATTCTTTTATTTTTCTTCGACTCGCAGTATAAATGAGGCTATTTACAGTTTTGAATAAATGAAGATATTTACATGAAAGAACGAATTAACTGAGCCTACGCTCCGTAAACATAAAATATATATTATACAATTCTTTTCTTAGCGTAAAACGTAAACTACTTAGAATATTCCAAAAAACTTATTTTTCTAAAATTCTGTTGCCAGATTCAAAAGTGAATGAACAAACGCGAAACAATTATCGAATAATATAAAACAGGAAATGTTGAACTTATTAAGAGTGGCAACATTCCATTTTTATTTACTTTCTATCTAGCCAAATCTCTTATAAAACGTTGCCCCCCCCCCCATTCATCAAAATAAAAACTATTCCAAAAATTCGTATTCTGATAACGTATAGTTCGGTTTTTATCACTTATTTTTTCTTATAAAATGTTATTTAACTTTCAAAACGTATTGCTTAAATTTAGTTTTTATAAAATAATTTCTTAAATTCCGTTCATTTGAAAGGTGTATGTTGACTTTCGTGACTAGCTGTATGTGTTTAAAAAAACGTTCAGTTAGAGATAGCTTTGATCTTAATTAATTTCCGTCCGTTCCGTTTAAATAATGTCCTAATTAATTTCCGTTAATTAACACTCGTGTCTTATGAATTTCTTACGCTGAAAATAAAAGGCACTGCTTGACATTAAAAATGCTTACAATTATTATTTTATGAAACAAACCGGAATTTTAAAAAAAAAGTATATTTTATAAAAATATATATAAACTAAAACTAGTATTAAATAATTCATTAGTGACAACACATACTACCTCTTCTGTTTAGTATTAATTGAATATGTATTAATGGAGGGAAAGATGAGGAAATAGTCCCGGAAGTGAGGGTAACAATGCATATTAATTTATTTATAAAGGATTATATTTTGTTTAACGCCAAATTGATTTATAATAGTTTTTAGAATATTAATGTGGTGGTATTCCTTCGTTGTGAAAAGTACTTGTCGCTAAAAATAACTTATGAAAAAATTGAAATTGTGAATGTTTTCCCCCTTGCTTTGACGTATATTCTTAAATTAAACAGAGCCACATATAATCTATATATCTTCTAAATATTCTTATATCTAAGATATTTCGTGTTATCTTATTACAAATCATTTGAAATTTCTTCCCTTAAATTTTTAAGTATATATATATATATTTTTCAATCGTAATACCAATTCTGGATATTTCCCTCTCCCCCCCCCCTATATCTCAATGAATTTTATAGAAAAATCCTCTTATTTTTTTTTATAGAGAGAACACTTTATTTAAACATTTGTTTGTTTGTTTTTTCATTATTTAAGGTATCCGACTGGGCTCGGATATAATTTTCTAAAGTTTAACTTAAATAGTTATTTAACTACTATTTTCTAATTATCTAACAAAATTATAACAACACAGCAAAAAAAAAATCAAGAAAAATTATTTTTTTAAATATTGAGAAATTTAAGCCAGAATAATAATTAAAAAAATTGCTGTTTTACAAACAACTGTACAAACAAATTATATCACAGAAACAAATAAGACATTTTGAAGGAATACAATTTTTTAACATTTAACTGTACTATATACTTAAAAAAATTCAAATTTAAAAATAATTATGAAATACAGGTGTTTAACATATAAAAAACATCAGAATTTTTTCTTAAAAAAATTTCATATATAATCATATTAAAAATAACTTAATTAAAAAATTACCCTTAGCTTTTAGCACAAAGCATTCATTATAATATAAAGAGCCAATGCAAAAACTTTCACATAAGAATATTTCTTATTCTTTAACAACTTTAAGAGATATTACTGTTAGAGTGAACAACTATGTACAGAAAAAACATTCTTCAGAAAATGCATTATATAGTAACTGATAAAAGGAGAGCAACTCGTTTAAATCAAAACAAACACTGCAATTAAATTACTGTTGCCAATTTAAAGGCGAAATATATTTATTAAAACATTTATAAGAGGATTAACAAATTAAAAGTTGTTTAGCAACTAAAGTTTACTAAACAAGAAAAGAATTCTTTAAAATATTCTGAATGAATAAAAATCAGATATTTTGCAAGAAAAGAAAATTTTTCAAACAGATGAATAAAAATATTATTAGAAATAAAGCACTTTAAGAGATAATAACTAATTATTTTCAAGTAAATAATTTGCTGTTAGCGTTTGCTGCATGTAACAAAAATTGATATGCATTTTTTAATCAAAACAATGCTTATTTTTTAAAAAATAGTTGAATTTAAAATGTACACATTTTTTAAGGAATTTTCAATAAGCGTTCAGAAAAAGAAACATTTTACGAGTGTGCTAGTAGAAAACCCATACCAATTTTTGCTTTACATAGCTTGACGTACTTGCAAATCAGATTTCCTGTGTGTAAGTCAATTATTGTAGGAGGAGTAGCATTTTAAAATCCCTTCATAAATTTTAAAACTTTTATTTAAAAAATTAAATTCCTAGTATTTTGTATTATTTTAAGAACTAAACTGTTTTATGTAATCCTAATACATTGGCTACGAACAAAAAAATGTAAAAACTATTCAATCAAAGTTTTTTTTTATGAATCATACCATGTCTGACGAAAACAACTGCAATAATAAAAAAGAGCAACTTATTTCTCAAAACTACAAAAACCAAGATTGCTGACCAGTGATGGGCAAACTATTTTAGATTAATAATTAATATCGGATTTCGCGAAGTTACACCAGGGGTTTACGGTTCCAATAATCCCGAGCCACGGTCAAGTCACCAGGACGTCACCTAAACTAACTGACATATTTTGGCTTAAACAAGGGCAGTGATTCTCAAACTGTAAGGTACCCGGAGGGGGGGGTGATATTCCTACGGGTAGGAGACACGAGCTGATCGAAAAGACGAAAATAAAAGATTATTTAAAAAATTATTACTTTACTGAAATGAAGCAAAACAAAATATTTGTACGTTCTGCAATAATAAAAAAGGAAAATACGCATGTATACTGATATAATGTACTTATAAATGTATTAGTACTGCACAATGTGTTTGATAATTCATTTATCAATACTTAGATAAGAACAAGTTTAATAATTACTACTGACCCCCATAGGCTCATCTTGCATATAAAAGTTTTTGAAAGGAAAATTTAATTTTTGATTTTAATTGACACTCTAAGTTCTTTTTCTATTTTGAGCTGAGAACTATATTTTGTCTTCAATGCAGCCATGGCAGAAAATCCGGTTTCATAAAGGTGGAATGTTGGAAATGGTAGTAATAAACAAAGTGCTTTTGTTTTCTGTGCAGAAAATTCCTCATCTACCCCTGTCAGAAATTCAGAAAGTGATTTATTACTAATTTGCCTTTTATGTAACTATTTAATTTAATTAAAATTATTTTGCAGTCTGTTTCTAGTTAAAAATTAGAAATAAAAAGTAGCATATAATACTTATCCTATTTCTTAAAAGTAACTTACGTAAAATAACAATCACTTAAAAATTACTTACTTAAAATATAAATATCTTAAAAGTAACAAATACAAAATGTATAACACCACTTATCTTGATAATTTGTTCAGTTTATAATTAAGGCCGTTTTGCAGCCTTAGTGTCAAGGTACATTTTTAGTGGATTCAATACATTGTTATTGCCGCCCATCTGGTATAGTGGTCAGTGAGCTGACTGCGGTGCCGTAGGGACTGGGTTCAAATCTCCGAGAAGGCATAGATGTTTGCGTTGTAATCGATTCTTCTGTCTGTGTTTTATGTCCCCGTGTTATACATTGCGTGGTACACGAGATTTATAAATGTTTAAAAAAAGCACTGTTATATGGTAGGGGGAAAGAGCAATGAGAAATTCTGATTCAAAAAAGGGTCGCAATTATTGAAAGTTTGAGAAACACTGAACTAGGATGTACTAATTGTGAGAGAAATGAAATTACGGGACTATTTTTATATCTAACTTCTAATAAAAAAAACTTGAAGTTTCATTGTAGAAAACACACCTTTATAATGTAAAATTAAGCAAATTTAGCACTAAACTTCTGGGGGTAGGCTTATTAATAAGGATAGGTTCCCTTTTTAGCACATACACAAAGGATTTTTAATAAAACCTATATAAATTCTCGCAATAATACAGGGTAAATACAAATGATGGAGCTGGTTTTTTTTTTTTTTAAAATCATATTATCAAAACTCCTGTACATAAGTGATAACATGAATGTAAAGAAAATGTTCCAAGTTTTTTCTTCAGTTACAAATCTTCAATGTATGTTCCTCTTGTTATACGACATACGTCCAATTTGTAATCCAATTCGCTCCATACATTTTGTAGCATCACTCTATCAACGGCTCATAACGCTGCACAAATGCATTAAGTTTTGACTGTGTTTTAGGTATAGATGGTATGTAAACAGTGTCTTTGTTGTTGACGTAACCTCACAAAAAAAAATCTCATGATGTTTATAACAGAAAAACCCAGGCATATGTACTCTAATACGCAAAAAATATTCTTTTCTGTTCTTTTCGCCATGTTTGGATTTTAATCACAGTGATCTTGAATGTTCGACAATCTTTTGATCATTAGTAGGAAAAAAAACTTGCAATATATGCAGCAGTTTCGAAAATGGGATTTTTTTAAACCGGGTCCATCATTTGTATTTACTCTGTATTATTTATCCCAAATATATTCGAAATATATTCAACTTTTTATGGGGAAATTTTGACACGTATTAAACAATGGAACACACCCACAAATTTTTTTTAGACATAAATTTAAAATTTGTGCACTGTTGTATTAAAATGCCTGTGCAAAGACAGATAGAACCTCTATTTAAGCCGTACAGTTTGCCAATCACCGGTATAAATGTTATGCAACAAACACAAATAAGAAGCTCAACTTTCGCGTACATTTGATTATGCTTCGATTTGTGGATTAAATAAATATAATAATATACACGCGCGTTTATATTTCAGTTAGGCATGAAAGCACATTTACTAAATTGGAAATTTCCTTCTGTTTTTCATTTTCATCTCCCAAGTGTTTTATTACAAAGCTGACAAATCCTGAAAAAGTTCATCGGTTTTTTACAACAGACCTTGGTTCAATAAAGGTCAAGTAACCCCTGATCCTGGAATACATCTTACAACAGAATTCATGTATAATAACACTTTTTTTTAATATATACTCTATATATGCTCCCAGGAGCGTTCTTCTCGATGAATGTCTTCAGAGGATTGATTCTTCTAATTCTGATGCAATGATTCGGTAGAAAGTTGTCCGACTCGAGTCTAGGATGAGATCAGACTGAGGAAATGACTGGATACCCGATCTCAGTGAGACAATCGCAATGGACGCTAGCCAATGTATGGCCTGTAAATAGTATCTTTAGGCGAAGGACATGGTCCATGTGAGCTTGCGTCGCTACACTCGCCATTCATGTCCATTTGTGCATGACAGATACCCACGGATAGGTGATCAGAGTTCAGGATTCTGTCCGACGAATCGCAGTAGGGTGAAGAGGGAATATCATGTTCCTCGTCCTCGTCGGAAGTTGCCCGCTTAGTATGGTCTATGGCAACGACACCGTCGGACGGACGACTAGAAGAGTTCTTGCTCGTCGCGTCAGATTCTAACCTGGACTTGGATTCTTGCTGGGCTTTTTTGCTGCGCTTCCATTTCATCCGTCTGTTTTGGAACCATATTTTCACCTGAAATATAGAATACATAATTAATAACCTATAGAAACATACATGTCCAACATATCATATGGTTACACGTACGTTATAATATATGACTGACGTTCCAAAAGTGAGTTTCGTCATTTTTTCCCTTGAAAGAGAAGGTAGTACACCAAGTGAAGCAAACAATCGTCATTAGAAACCATATCAGTTGCTGATTCAACGATGGAAGGAGCGTTAACTTAGAAGAAATGACGCCTACACTCAGAGCCAAAAAAGAAAAAGTAACAACAAATAGGCGTGCCCGAAATTATTCGAGTACAAATCCCCATGGCAAATTGGACGCGTGCTGACAGCATGCTCGCCATTGAAAGTGCATCCTGTTACCCGGTACGAATTGACACGCGGGACTAGTGTGTCAGTCATCCATGAACGCCTACAGATCGTGTATGGGGAAGAAGTCATGTCTCGTCAAATGATCGGTCATTGATGCTGTATGTTCAGTGAAGGAAAACAAAGTAGGGAGGAGGAAGCTCGCTGTGAGCATCCTTCTACGTCCATGAATGAAAGTAACATTGCTAGAGAACAGGACGTGGTGTCCGAATGCTCCAGCGCATCCCATTTCATGATGCTTTGGGTCACCTAACAGTGTCTTCAAAATGGCTGACAAGGAATCTTATTCTAGATCACAGAATACATGAATGGGAATTAGCCTCGATCCCTTGACACGGTATGTGCGAGCAGGGAGTGAGTTCCTTTTTGGAATTATCATGGGTGGGAGGACATGTGCGCAGCACTTTACTACAGAAACCGAAACCGGCTTAACAACATTGAAGCAGGGACGTCTCAAGACTTCTTAAGGCCCTGGCCCCCTACTCAAAAGTAGGCCTTGGGCACTACACAAATATAGGCCCCACTTAAGCCTCTCAGAAGTAGATAGCATTGGTGGGTTTACGTTGTCAAATGCTCGTACAAACAATAACCCGAAACAAATAAATGTGCTTGACTTACAATGGCACAAACCGGATCGACCGACTGCCGCCTTTTGACTGCAAGAGTCAGTGACGTGACGTACACCCCCACATGGACTCTAGAGGGCCCAAAGCTTGACTGACCCTAAGTACGTATTTGGGCTTGGGGCCCAAACCCTGAGTTTTCAGGGTGAACTAATATTCTCCGTTACGCCAATGACAAGAGTAATGATGGTGTATGGTGATAGTTTTAGGCCAGTACGTGGACGACGGTCATCACTTGTAGCCAGTTGACATATCGTTTAAAATTCCCAGTTATTCGGAGAATACAACCGGAAAAAACATTTAAGCGTAGAAATTATTCGAATCATGGTCTTATTAAGGCTGTGTCAAGAACGAGACGAGGTCCCCATTGTGACCGAGGCCCTGGGCCCGGGCCCAGTTGGTCCATGCCTTAAGACATTCCTGCATGGAAGCATCCCAATGTCTCAACGAAGAAACAATGAAGAGGTGGAGCAGGCTATTCGACAATCCCTTGTATCACTGGGTACCGATTTTTACCTGAGCGTTTTATTCAAACTGAATGCACGCTACTACAAATGTCTCATCTTCAGTGGCGAACTACGCCGAGAAATAGGGAAAGGTGTATAGTTTAGGATTCCATGATGCATTTTTTGGTATTAAAATTCCCGTGTAAAAAAAGGACGATGAAATTTACTTTCGGAACATCCCATGCATTTCAAAAGTAATGCAGATTACTTTTACGGAATAATTACAAAAACTAAGCATTGTAGGAATTTCCGTATTTGATCACAGCCATTTCACAAGGGGAGGGCATGACTATATATATATATATATATAAGGAAATTCATTTGGGAGTGAGAGTTTGTGTATAATAATAGTACTCCTTTAGGGTGTTCAACCCTCAATGTAATAGCGCCGAATGGGCAGTCAATGCGGAGAAAATAACCTTCGAAACTCATACTTGCTTTATGCAATTAAGATTCAATTAGCACCATCGAAGTTGTAGCATAGGTGGTAACGTGCCTGCGTATTAAAAGGTTGGATAGGGTTCGAATCACGCGATCAACTTTTTTTAATCTTAATATTGCAATATCAGCGACATAATGTGTGACTTTCAGTTTGACAAATGATTCTGCACAGTGGCTTAACGGAGAACATTTGGGCCCTTCTGCAGAGTCAGATTTTGGGCCCCCAAATTGTATTTTACAAAGGGTAGGTATTTGGCGGCAGCCAGGTTTTGGGCCCCCTAGAACCCTGGGTTCCCCCCAAAGTGCGGAGGCGTACATTACGCCACTGATTTTGCATGTTCAGCTGTTACACCATTTCATTGTGGACTCAAAGTCGATTTCATATGAGAAAAAGTTTGCTCACATATGTGTGTGGGGAGGCACAAGTGGAAAGCAGAGCACACGCAATTTTCTTCAAACAATTAAATTGCTCCGGCATTGACATCCAACAAACTTTAAACAGCTGTCAATTTATGGAAATTGAAATTCAGATTTGACCAATTCGAATTTTTTCGTGGTATTAATGGATTAAAATGATTTAAAGTTTTGAGAGCAAATTTCACAATTATAAAATTGTTTTCTTTTAAGGAATATTTTATCTTTTATATTCTTTGTATCTTCCTTGTTAAGTTTTAGCTGTAACATTAAAATACAAATTTGTAACAGTTCCATCTGTTCCAGAAAGAGCGATATCAGTTTTATTTTTCTTTAAATCCAATATATTTATAAAAAAAAGGCCTTTGTTACGAAGTTAGATTAACTCTTTCCGAGTTAAGCGGATTCAGTAAAATCCCTTTAGGACAAAGAATTTGAAAATAAGAAATAATCTTTAAATAAAAATTCGTTAACACACTTGGAGTAGAGACAAAGCGACTTAACTTTACCTCATAATTTTGTAGAGTGGGTGAAAAGTGCTACTAAAAATTGTTGCACGTGCCACGCCTGTCATAGGTTGCTGATGGCTGTAGTAGGGAGATATATGTTTTCTATCCGCAAAAAAAATTACGTTAATCTTTGAATTTCCTTCTGGAATTTCCCTGTCTAGAAAATAACTCTGATTTTTAGACCATACACGTTAAGAGGCGGAGGCCAGAAGCTGTAAATCCCCCCCCCCCGATCAACAGATTTTTGATTTTTACCATAAAAATTACCCCTTTGTGCTTTCTCTTACATATTTTTTAGAATGTAACCTCCCCCCTTCTTTATAAAAGAGATGTTTGTACGTTATTATTCATCACATGCTCAATAAATTCTTTTAAGAATTAAGTTTCGCATTGGAAATGATCAACACAATATACAATCGACTCTCGATAATTCAAACCTTCGATAATACGAACCTCTCAATAATTCGAAGTATATGATGTGTCCCTAGAAAATTTCTTGATATTTCGAACTAAACAATACGTTTGGGATTACTCAATAATTCGAAGTTATCTTACAAAATTCTCGACAATTGGAACACACACTGGTATGTAGAGCCCTGTAGCAAACAGGTTGGAGCTTACAAGTTTTGTGCTGTATTTTCTTTGCGTGTCTACCCTGTAACGTAGCCCCTTTGATGACCATCTGTTTGCTACCCCTTTTTAGTGTTTTCCGTTTCATCAAGTGAAAATACACTTTTATTGCTTTCCTTCTTCATGTGGAGAACAACCGCACCCTGTTATCAGCCGTCCATATCTTTCGTTTAACACGTGGCCGTGCTACACATGTGCTCAGAAATGATGGTCCACTATTGTGAAGAAGAGATGCGTAGGATTGTATATGAATGTATTCTTAATACAGGACTTTTAACTTCTGTATAATATTTATATTGTACAGTATATACTTTTTAAAAATTGTTTTGAAATAATTTTATACATATGTATTGTAGATTTGCTGTTTTATTACATAGCTTCAAATTTAAATGTGTTAGACAAAAATTCTCTCCGAGTATTTTCGGAGTTTTTTTCTACCCTCTTGAAAATCCGAACTCTTGGTAATTCGAAGTTTTTCATTGGTCCCTCCAACTTCGAATTATCGAGAGTCGACTGTATTCACAAATAATTTATGTCGATTACATCATGGCCTTGTTACTTCTCGACTTCAGATCAACGTACTGTAGAAGAACAGGCTGATGACCCCGATGGCCATCCTTGAAGCACCAGACGCTCAATTTGTGGTCGGTCCCTCCAGCCCTCCTAAAGATAGCGTCAATTGGAAAAGAAGAAGAGGGCGACCGCTCAGAGGAAGGCGAAGAGATGGCGTATAATTAAATGAAGCGGCGCCGTTGCCTCGCTAATTATCATTGCCGGGGCTTTTGTCTGCAGCCCCAAGAGTCCCCAACAATCCATCTCCCTAATTTACTTGTAGTTAGGCTAATCAGGAGTCAGAGAAAGCAGCCTCACTTTTATTCGCCCAAAACGTCCAATTTATTACAATTCCTCCTCGTCGGAGAGTTGTTATTGCTTCGCCCTGTGTGCCGATGATTGCTAAGATCTTTCTCTCTCTCTCCTGACTTACGCTCTCTTTTTCCTGGGGCGGAGAGGGGGAGAGGCCCCAGGATTCGACCGATTGGAAGAATCGTTCCGGAGACATTCGGGCGGTCACTATCGAGAATAGAGAGAAAAGGATCTTATCTTTAATGTTGCCAACGCTTCATGGTATTTTTTCCTTATTCTTTTTATGTGTGCGGTATCGTTTGAAAAGTTTTCGGCCGGAGAAAAAATCATTTTGTCGCTTTGCTTTCTTCTTCTCGTCGTCTTTCTCTTTGCTTTCTTCTTTTTTTCCTGTTATTTTTTTCTATCTCCTCTCTCTTTCAAAGAAAGAATTACTTTCGGGGAACGAAAATTGACGATGGTGTCTGGCGGGCAATGGGAGAAAATAAATGCGAGATTTCTTGCCATTATACGTCGCCCCTCCGCTATTCCATACCACCATCTTCCAGGGAACGAACTCCCTCACCCGATTTTGAATCTATGTGTTTAAGACAATTGATGGCATTGAATTGTAAGAATTTCTTTTTAAAAAAGGAAAATTTATCAAGCTATAAATAACTGCGGTAATTTTAGACTCATTTCTGATTTGAATTTTTATTAGCGTTACACTTCGCTTATTAACGTTACACTAAGACATTTGGCGACGAACCACGTGATATTGAACCACGGTTAAGTCATGAGGACGACATCTGGACTAATAACCTGTGACGGATCCATACGCGGCTCTACTAATCCCTTCATGACTCTTTTAGGAAAATATTTATTTCAACCAATTTTCCCCGAGTAAGGAAGCGTGATGATATAAATGAAGTATATTATATAAATTCTGTTTTCGCGAGTTTGTGAGTTAGCAAGTAGGAGTTAACATAGAGTCTCGAGTTAGTTGTTAGTTGAAAATTGAAAGAGAGTGGGGTTAGTTAGAGGTCTTGGAGTTGTCCAGGAAAAAGATTACAGAGCGTGGATCCAACGACATTGATCAAGCCGATAGAAATCACCTGCAAGTTTCCAGTGTAGGATCCGATGCATAAAAAGTACAGGTATTGTGAGCTTGTTTAAGTAGAATTTAGTTTATTAGTGTGTGATGTAGTTATATTTGAGCGTATTTAAGCTGTCTAAGATTCAGTTGAGGGTCTGTAGTAGTATTCCCGTGTTATGGAATCTCACCTCCGCACTCTACTATACAATCACCTACTTTAATTAAATTGTTATTGCGTCGGATTGATATTTGGAAATAATAAATTGATTAGATTGAAATCACGTCTGTGGATCATTCAGTTTCTACCCCCACACTTAGCCGGGTATACAGGTAGACAAGAGGGTTCAGAAGTAAGCAGGAACTGACCGCTAACACAAACCTACCGCGCATATCCCCTCCACTGGCGGGAAGGGCTCTTCAGTGACACAACTACAACGACTACTTACTACAACTTTTTTTAAAAAAAAGAATGGAGATCTAGGAAGAGGGGGGGGGGTAGTTTTATTTAATACATTTTTTAAGAAAAATATGCTAAAATTAAGAAGAAAATTTTTTTACTAAAATGGGAAAAAACGGGTAAAAATTTACAAAAAATTACATAAAAAGTTCCCATTCTGTAAAGAAAGTTTATGAACAAATTTTCAATTTTGATGAGTTGCTTTGCTATTCATTTTTGAAATGACCTTCAGGATAAGAGATATGTCAATTTCTACAAAAACTAGAACCCTTTATCTTAGTTATTATATGAATTTTTAAAAAAAACACAGTGATTATATTTACAGCAGGGACTGTAAATTTTGTAATAAAGCAGTGATTATTAAATAGGAAAATTAAAACACTTCTACTATTAAACAGAACATACATAAGAAATTTCTTAGTTAATTATTTTCAAAACTTTTTGAGCAATCTCTGTCCCTGTTTGAGCATTTAAAAAAAACACATATTCCGAGGAAAATGCGTTTTAAAGTATGACATCTTGCTTAAAGTAATGGCATCTGTTCTTACTAAAACACTTGTAGTTTGTATTCTATTGAACAGAAAATAATAAACTTGGTATTTTTATAAAGCTAATTAGATGGTCTATAAAACAAAAAAATAATAAAAAACTTGTCAATTATTGGTAAAATTCGCAATTTCAGGGTAGTCGGATACTTTAAGATTCAAACCACAACTCGACAATGCTGGCTACGACTTTGCGGCCTTGACCACTCGGTTACCACAGCTACTAATGGAAGCATTCAAGTGAAAAATTATTCCAATCGTAAAAAATTTTAGAATTCTTTTTTTAAAAACATATCACGCACTATTTTCTACCTTTTTTTTTTAAAGCGATTATGACTAAATATGATTTCATTCTTAAATATAGTGATTTTACTCCCCACCCCCCTCTCCCTTATAAAAATGATAGCAATTTAAATCTGTTAGCTGAAACAAAAACCAACAGTAATACAACAGTGATGAGCAAACAGGACCCCTGATCATATTTACAACCCAATACTTAGAGGTATTTACAACCCAATACCATCACAGTTATGAGCAACAATATTGAAATGATAAACCTTTTTTCAAATTCTATACTTAAAAAAATTTATTTAAGAAAGTGTTCCACTTTTCAAATACAAAACTTTCACACGAAGGTGAGTACTTTTTTCATGTGCAAAATATTTTTGATGGAATATATGTATTCTATCAACAATATTGAAAAAAATTTATATATATATATATGTATATATATATCAATCTTCATGTTTTTTTACGTTATTTCTTGTTATGTTCTTTATTTTCTGCTTTTTGTTTTTAATATATTTTATAAATTTCTCTTCCATATGTATATATATATATATATATATATATAGTAATTGATTTAAGAACTTCACGTGTACAAAACATAACAAAATATTCTTTTTAACATAAAAAAGAAATACAGTGTGTTTTATTCATTGCATTTTTTTACAGAATTTTAAAAATATACTAATTATTAATTCATTGAGCCTCGTGATATATTATATTGGCTATATAATTATATAAACTATAGAATTATATATATATATAACCCTTACATATAATATAATTATTATTGCACATTTTGTTAATATTAAATTATATGCAGAATTTTTTAGCCTGCCCCAAAAAGAGGAAGATTAGAGATATGGCAATTTGAAATTGCGTGCATTTTTCACACAATGCAATCGACCAAAGTCACAAAAAGTTGCAACCGACGAACCAAAGAAGGGTTAATATGCCATTTATTAAAATTATGTCCATAAATATGGTGTTTTTGAATGATAGTTTGGAAATTTTTGCCAAGTTTCTTGTGTTATTTCTGTGTCTCCGAGACTTGTCCATTTAGCATAGAAAAACCAAAAGCTACAAAGGGTCGGTAAACTTTCAAGACAGAAAACCAAAATTATCTTTGAAACAAAACAAAGAAAACATCAAAGAGGCATTTATATGCATACTCCTGCCCACTCTTACCCCCTCTTTCGGTAGCAATCCAAATCAAGAATGCCATGCTGAAATGAATATTTCTTTAACACGAGGGTGAGAGTCGGAAAATAAGTTTCCCCTGTCGATTATTGTCAAAGTTAAGTATGAAAGTTAAAGCACAGAATCAGACATTAAACATAATACATAACTTTATTTTCCCACATAAGTATCAAGTACATTAAGTCTTACCGCTTGATAAGCTTCAAAAAACCATGCAGGGCTTTGCATATAGAAGAAGCGTTTACTTATGCGCGGACTTTTTGGAGGTTGGAATCATCAGTGCTACTCGGTACTGTGACACCCTGTCGAAATTGATATAGGCGATTCGGAAAAAGCGGCACGGACTTCTCAAATCTGGCGTTCTGTAGTTGGATAACAATGCGAGATAACACTCGACGACGGCAATGCAAAAACATATTGCAACTCCTGGTTAAGAGCACCTACACCATCCGCCATACTGTCCTGATCTCGTACCAAGTGACTTTCCTCTATTTCCGGATTTAAAGAAGAATCTCGCCTGTAAGCGCTTTGGAAATAATACTGAAGTCAACCAAGCTGTCAAACGCTTCTTCCGTATGCAAGGCCTTGAGCTTTTCCTGGAGGGTTTTTTGAAGCTTATCGAGCGGTATGACAAATGTCTCAATGTGCTTGATACTTATGTGGTAAAAAAAGTTATGTCTTACCTTTAATGTCTCATTCTATCTTTTAACTTTCAGATTCAACTCTGATCACGGTCGATAGGGGAAATTTATTTTCCGACTCTCACTCTGGAATTAATTTTTAGCCCCAGTGACATTTACTATTCCTTCAAAACCCAAGATCTGCCGAAGATATTTTTAATTCTGTGGTTCAGTATAAGAATAATTAATGCCAAATTATCATCTCTCATGTAAGATATTAAACTTTCAAGCTTCATGTAAAAGTTTCCGTACCAGAATTTCAGTGACTCCTGACCTCTAGATCATCTTTAATAATATCCTACCTTACCCTAACCGTTTTTTTCTTGTACATTCCTTTTCGTTATCAATTTTATCAACAAATTTGAGACGTTCATCTTTACTTTTGTAAATCACTGGTAAATTAATTTCCCTGAAAATTCTCGCTTATCTTGCCACTTTTCGAATTCTGTCGGCTCAAAATAGCGAGATAGCCCTCGCATTGCTTTAGAATGCGACATTAAAAAATCAAATTTTTTTTTTGAGTTTTTCCCACGATTGTATAGTTTTATTGTTTATTTTTATATTTACCTTTTTCATATCACTTTTAATTATTATGGAATTCATTTATAACAGAAAAAAATACTTATGATTCATAAAATTTGGCCAATACAAAATGGTTGGATGCATAGCTTAAATAGGGTGTCTGGGCTTAAAGTATCCAAAATTTATGGCTTTTTTTGGAACTATCCATCAGAATGTAATAAACTGCTCATCCGTGGATTGGAAAACACTCCGAGAATTTTGTGTATAGTCCGATCGTCCGCATGTTCACGCATTATTTGGCAATCGCATATCATAATCTTGTTGCACTGACTTCATTAGTAAAGATGTGGACGCCACAGCATAAGATGCAGTGCGTATTTGTTTATGGAATTTAAATCCATCACGCGCGCGAGTACAGCGATGAGTTCAAATAGAATGGAATGTCGATCCTCTGGCATTAGAATCTATCCATCAGTGGGAAGAATTTTAAAAGAGATGGAACTTTGGTATCTCAAACTAGCAAGTATCCTTAAGTTTTCGTGATAGAAGACATTGTTGATCGTGTTCATCTTGTAAAAGTCCTGATAAGTCTATTAGGCAATACAGTACCGACATTCCAATCCGTTCGAACACGTTACTGTACACGCTTGACTGATTTAAATTCCGTTAACCAAAGTGCGCGATGCACTGCTCATGGGAGCAAATCGTACAACATTTCCTCGGCAATTAAGGGGTTAATTCAGATAACTATGCATTTATGTTCTTAGGAGGTTATGAAAATGGAATTTCAGCTCAGGGTGCCGTCCTCGTCATTCAATTTTGATTTAAAATCACATTGTCTATCGCCAATAACATATCAATGTTGTTTCAATTGTGATTTTAATATACAGCACACCGACCGGTTTTCTACAAAGAAATGTTTATTTTATTTTTTAAATATTTTCCCGCCAAATTTCTAATCATTTATTTCCTTTATAGGTATAAGCTTCTTTCCGAAAAAGAGTATCAATTTTTTAGTCGAAAAATCCAGGAAGTCAATAAATTTCACTGATTTGCACTGAACAGTGATGCTTAGTACAAAACATTCCAAACAAAGGTCCCTGATTGAAGTCAGATTAATATTAAATGATCAAGGAACAAAGAGTAAGGCAGCAACGAATCAAAATTGACTTTGAAGGCATGGTAACCAATTACCGACGTCTATATTTCACTTTTTGTGTGCTACATTAATGTAAGTCCAACCAATAAGAGAGAGAGGACTGATCTTTATCTAAAATTAAAAGAACTAGGTTTGTAACATACCTGTGTCTCGGTGAGCATAAGATTTGTTGCAACTTCGAACCTTTTCGGCCTGGACAAATACTTGTTCATACGGAATTGGTTCTCTAGTTCCAGTAGCTGCTGACTCGTAAACGCCGTTCGGGGTCTCCTGGTCTTTCCTAGAACGTTCGGCTGGCCCTGGCCTGTAAAAAAGATATCGTCTGCTTAAAATTAGTCACTTGTCTCAGTATCTCACAATAAACACAATTTAGGTTTCCTCAGAACTGGGGAACCAAAACAAAAAAGTAAAAATTTCAAATTGTACACTTATTATATTACATTGAAATACGTTCAAAGCGAAGTTGCTTAAGGTATACGACTACTTGCGACAACTTTTTTTTGAAAAAAAAAAATGGAGATATGGGGATTTTTTTTGTGGTTTTTAAATTTGTTTAGTACATTTAAAGAAAAATATGCTCAAATTAAGAAGAGGAAAAAAATTATTATTACTAAAATAGAAAAAAAATGGGTAAAAATTTGCAAAAAATAACGTGAATAGAGCCAATTCTATACCAAAGGTTTATAAAAAAATTTACAATTTTTCCATTCTGATGTGTTGCTATGTTATTTATTTTTGAAATGACCTTCAGGATAAGAGATATTTTCATTTTTACAAAAACTAGAGCACTTTATCTTAGTTATTAGATGAAATTGCTTAAAAAAAAGAAGCGATTATATTCACATAAGGGACTGTAAATTTTGTAATAAAACAGTGATTGATAAATAGGAAGTTTTAAAACACTTCTATTTTTATACAGAGCATACCCAAAAAATTTTAGTTAATTATTTTCAAAACTTTTTGAGCAATCGCTGGCCCCGTTTGAGTATTTAAAAAAACACATTTCGAGTAAAACGCGTTTTAAAGTATGACATATATATCTTGCTTGAAGTAATGGGATCTGTTTTTACTAAAACACTTGTAATTTTTGTTCTACAGAATGGAAAATAATAAACTTGGTATTATTTTAAAGCTAATAAGATGGCCTATAAAATAAAATTTTAAAAAATGTCAATTTTGGGCGAAATTTACAATTTTAGGGTAGTTGGATACCTTGAGATGAAATATTGATTAATACGAAATATGCAGTCCTGGTGAACTACTATGCATTTTTGCATGCATTTTTTATATCTTCAAACGAAACGAAAATCGCTTAACACGAAATGATTTCCCTTTTGGGAATGAACAAAATACGAAAAATACCAGCGAAGCAGGCAAAATTTAAGAAAGGTGTGAATTGAAAGAAAGGTGGTTTCACCGTTTTGTAGAAAAGAGGCGAACTTGGCTTTCAAATACCCTCGGAATAACGTGTAACACCAGCCGATTTTGCTTACCTAAGCTACTTTTATCATCCATCCTTACAAACGCTAGACAAAAAAGAAATAATTTAATTTAATGAAATAAATTAAAATTAAAGCTAACGAATCATGACAGAATCACTCCTGCCCTTAAGAGAGTAAAGGGGAGAGTTTGGGCCCCATTTATGTTATTTTTCGCAAATTTTTATCCATTTTTTCCCACACATTTTAGTAATAATAATTTCTTTTTATCTTCTTAATTTTATCATATTTTTTAATGTACTAAGCAAATCTAAATACCACAAAAAAAAAATCCCCATACTTCCATATTTCTTCTTTTTTTTAAAGTTGTCGCAAGTAGTTGGATACCTTAAGTCTCAGACAAGTTATTTATTATTAACTAAAAGTCCTTTTATTGCATATTGTTCAAGAAAAAATACGCGGTAAGGACTAATCTCAATTAGTTTTCTGTCATAATTTTTAAAAATAAAAATACATTCCACTTTTATTGCCCCATGGCAAAGTTGTTCACCCATTCGTTGAGCATTAAAAGTTAAGAAAAAAGTTTTTTTTTGTTGAGTTCCTTAACTATATAAAGGTGTATATTAATTACCAATATTATAGTATATATTGGATAGATTAATTTTGAATCTAAAGTCTTTTATTGCAAAATATTATAAAAAGAGTCCCCGATTTTATCTCACTTCTATCCAATTTCCAATCATTCCTACAACCACGTAACCGTTATGATCCCTCCAACATCAATAGAACGATATCTACTCCGCCATCGATAAACTGAGCCTTACAATCTTCAAACACCACATTCAATTATACGGAAACGTGTGCTGTAACATCGAAATTAACGAACCGCAGCCAGTAACTGGCCGGCAACGAGACTTGTGTGACAATCCAGTTAATTCCCCGTCCATTGCAATCGCTCAATCAAACATTTGGATCGCCTTTATTGGCAGTCGTAAAGCAATTTGCTTATCGGAAAACCAATATGGCTACCGCGCCACTTTTGTTGGCGAGTAAATAAATAATGGCGGTTCGGTGTTATCGCCAATCTGTCAATTCAGAGTGACACAGTGTGATTTATGAGTACTCCATTACAACTGCATTGTCGAGGGTTTGTTATCGTTTTCACACCTGTTTGCGACACCTGCGGGGGAAGATTTCTTGTTAATACCTAGGGAAAGGGAAATTGATTAACAAATTTCGGTTTTTCTTATATAAAAATACTTTTTAAGCTGAATTTAGTTGTTTCTTTGTTGTTGCGTAAAAATTAAAGATGTAAATATTCAAATGAGTATATATATATATATATATATATATATGTAATAATCCCCATTAATTTAATCTTTTATAGCTTTTAATTAGCTTTTAAATACCATCCCTTCAGGACCTACATTTTAATAATAAACTAGCTAGCCGCCTAACGGCACCTTTTTGAATTAACTACATCTATCCATCCACCTATATAGATCATGCGACTTCCCACTTTCTATAAATACTGAGATTTCTGGAGACCACTCTCTTCCGTCTTTGTCTTCAATAATATAGCACGCTGCAGCACGTAGTGTCTTAGTTTTCTATGTTCTATGTGTTGTGTCGTTAATTCCTTGTTTTTTGTTTAATATGTGTATGCTTATGTGGTTCAAGATATGCAATAAATACATTTCCAGCAATAAAAGATTGCCTCGTGAAGAATATCAACAAATATAAAACATCAACAATCATAAAAAAATGGATTAAATATTAAGGAATCCCTGCCACACCGACAACGTCTTTTACACACACACACATATACAAGTATATATATATAGAGAGAGAGAGCACAAATAATAGGAATTGAAAGAAAAACATGATTTGTCTGCATTGTTGTAACAATGCACACCTCGTTTGGCTAGTTTGGCTGAAAAAACTGGTTTTCGACGCCAACTTTTGACATTGTTTTAACATTTACATTGTTACAACAATGGAGACGAATCTAAGTTGACTTCGAAAATCGGTTATCAATTTAATTAACCGGTCATTAATGAATTAATATTTGAAAAAACTGCACTAACATCAAGTGCCATCCACAACAAGTTTAAAAAAATTTATTTGAACTTGATTGGAGGAATAGAAAGTATTTTATTAGCGATTCAAAATTTGAACAAGATGAATATATTGAGAGTGAGCTAATAAGTAGGAATTGAAAAATAACGATACTTCCACCGTGGGAAATTCAATCGTTCTTTTTTGTGATATATACTTCGAAAAATTTGCATTCGAAGTTCCAGTTATTAACGCTCCCTTAACGTGCGCGATCGACTTTCGATCGCTCTAAACCAGTGGTCAAACTTTTTCAACTCTCGGGACCACTCGAACCTGAATATGCTTTTGAGGAACCCTTAGTGTTTTCGCGGAACCCCAATCCATACACATACTTCGAAGAATGTATCTCAAAATAATATTTCAAGTAGATCAACATATTATAGGCACTTAATGCCCATTTAAAATATAGGCACATTTAACACAAAACGTATTGCGTTTATCATTAAAAAAATATAATCTAAAATTTTTTTATTATAATTTACTCATTAACAATATTAATTTAGGATTCAAGTGTCACACCTACCTGTGTATTATATTTAGTAGCAATAATAAATGGGATGTTGCTGTATTTTTTACACAAACTGCTGAAGTGTAGGTCCGTTGAAATTAAAGGCTATCACATTACATATTCTGAGTTTAATTTGTTTTTATACTTTGTTTTTGTTGCCACTTACGTTGAGAAATACATTTCACTTAAACACAATGTTGTGAATGGCATTAAAATGTTTACAGCTGTGTGAGTAACACCCGTGTATTTTGCATGAATTTGCAACCTAAAATTTAGAAGCTGATCTTGCTTAAACTTAGATTTTAACATCAGTTCTGTTTATGAGTTGTTCCCTTTCTTCCATTATAGGTGTTGCTCTACACAAACATAATAAAGTGCATTTTCCATTAGAAAACTATTTAGTTTTGCAAGACATTATGCTAACTAACGAGTATAAAATTATCTCGGGGAACCCGAGACAGTAAACAATAGAATATTCAGAATCTAGTAAGAAGTATACATATAAAGATAAAATATTTTATAACATTCTTTTATTATATATCATAATAAAGGTTTAAAAAGTGTTGCAAAATAAAGCTATATATTAATAAAGTTTTCAACTGTAATGAATAAGATGATCTTTAGATACTTGTGGTTATATAAACTCCATAGGAACGCGAATCCATTTTGCATAAATATTTATTTCTTCTCGATTTTTTTATTATGACTCGTGGAACTCTTGGGTATGCCTTGTGGAACCCTAGGGTTCCGTGAAGCACAGTTTGAAGACCACTGCTCTAAACTGGCCTAACTATGTACAATCGAGGTCATTCGAATGGAATCGTATTTTGTGCTATTGTAATTTTCACGGTCGAATATAGCAATAGCCATTTGCACTCGCCATATTGATGATGATCTGTCGACGTGATGTAAATTTAGATAAAGTTGCTTTAATAAAACATGGATAAAGTAATTTAGGGTAAATTTATATAAATATTATAAAAATTCTTTCATTTGCTAGACATCAGCACTTTAAGCGCATATGTTTTGTATAAACAAATTAAGTGAAAAAAAATTTAGATTTCAGAAGCAAATTAGTAGATAGACTTATACACAGTTGTTATAGCGATACAAATATAAAAAAATCGAATAGACCCAAATCATTTGGAATTCTACGACTAACGGAACGTTATTTTCTCAGTTTTTTCCGCCAACATCAAAAAAAAAAGAAGCCCCCACAATGTGTTGTATGTTGTGTTTATGCAATTATTATCCATATAACAACGCTTTTCTGTGTAAAAAAAAGTGTTATATGTATAATAATTGCAATGCTGGGCTATGTGCTGCAGCTTGTTTTCAAATATATCAGTCAAAAGAAAACTTTGAATAACTTTTTAAAATGAAACTACTATTGTTATTACTTCTGTTGAAAAAATATATAAATAAATATTTGAATGATAAAAAATACGCTTTTTTCGAACAGCTATTAAAAAAGAAAGATAATAAAAGACGATTACAAGCAAAATTGCACTCTTCGGTTCTTATCTGTAATGTGTGAGTGCGTGGATTAAAATCCAAAATAAAAATAAAAAATTCGATTGATTATTATTATATTATTATTATTATTGTTGTTATTAGTAGTAGTAGTATTGTTATTGCTGCTGCTGTTGTTATTATTATTATTGCCAAAACAAGGATCTAAAATGTGTTTTCTTAAATAAAAAAAAATTCTTTTTTGCCGGGTTTTTTTCTAAATAAGTGTGTTTTGAAGCGTTAAATTTGTTTTATGGAAATCAATACAATTTCAGAAATCTATGAAAGAGTTAAAATGAAATTTGTAGCTATTCCATATTTTGATTTATTAAATCATTCGTTTTACATGTTTTGTACTCTTTTGTTGTAACGGAATAAAATTAATTTTCTTATTATTGGTTTTCGTTTGAAATTCTTTCTGATCTCAATTATTACTTTCTCAAAATATCGTCTGGTAGATTCGTTTTACATTTTTTTTAAAAAAATATTTGATAATTGTAATTGCTTAAGTGAAATCGTTTGCTTTTCTTATATTAACTATTTCCATGTAGTTGTAATTTAAAAAATAGAATAAAATACTAATGGAATCGAATCATGTACCTCATGAGCGGAATTTGATTATTTTAATTAAAATCTCATACGCATACATTTTTAGTTTTGCCTTTTTCTCTCAATGTTTAACAGATATCAAAGTGCTTGAAAACAAGATCAAATGGAAAAGTAGGCTACATTTTTACAGAACTAAAAACTACAAAAATTTTAAATTTGGGTTTTTTTAAAAAAATTTCCATGATGTTAATGCTTGCTTTTTTCCCTTCTCTTAAATGAGAAAAGCTTTTTAAAGAAAATAGACTTATTCTAAAATAACTTATTATTATTCAATAAAATCTTGTTTAAGATTGTTTCATAATGTTATAATTAACAATATATATGACTCTAGAAACAACGACTTGACTTAGATGTCTTTTATCAACTAATTCCAATTTTTCCAATATTGAATCATGAATCGGCATCACTTGTTTGAATAGCTCCCATCTTGAAAAACAATGCCGCCTCATTCTAAAATAATATATGAATAAAGTTAAAATAGAATATGAAACCTAATGCAAACACTACATGAGCCTTTGAATTACATTTTGCTACTTTGTTACCATATTAAATCTACCACATTGTTACAAATAAAATTTACTACGATGTACGTTGCTGCAAATTTGCTACATGCAAATTATGCTATTTTGGAAAACATTATAGTTCAGTGAAAAACAGCATACCATTTCTAAGCATCGCAGTTCATCATAGTCAAAGCATTTTTAAGTTCGTGTTTGCAGACCGAATAAGGATAGAAAAAAAATATTTGTAGAGAGTACCGGTTTAACCATTGGGCGCGCCTGGAGCGGGCACCTAGAGGCCCGGATAAGCTGGACTTAACCAGATTTTCTGGCTATACGTTTCGATCCGTCAGTGCCAAGGGGGCCTGTAGATCTTCTGCGCCTAGGGCCCGACTTGAGCCTAAACCGGCACTGTTTGTAGAATGGCTCGCGAAAGTCAAAAAATTCCTTATCCCCCCCCCCCGCTACTTTTAGAATTTTAAAGACGTCAGCCAATTTAAACAATATATATATTTGTAATGACCTTAATTGTGTCAAGGTATATTTGGATCTCTATGTTAATTATATTATGAGAGAATTTTTGCTTTTAAATATATATATATATTTTTTTCCTTTATTTTATTTTTTATATAATTATATATATATATATATATATATATATAAGATTTCAATATCTTCCATAATCATTAAACCTTCCATCTCAATTTTCGCGAATTATATATTTATAATCCCAAAATATGATTAAAAATTAATTAAAAGATCAATTTAATATTTTAATCAGTAGATTGCTTTATATATTGTCCTTTTAATGTTGAAGAGCAGCGCTTATCCGAAAGGACAGAGCCTGGTACCTACGGTTCCGTAAGCACGTAACATACCGCTGGATCAAAACAATCACTGCAGTCAAGATGCTGTAACTGACTTACATAGATGATACCACTATAATGTAATAGTTAATGTATAGCTGTGTAATAAATCATTATTCTGTTGAAATATGATACAAAAATTAATTTATAAAAAGTATTTCCGAAATATATTAAGTACAAAGTTTGTGTAATTATCCCTCATCTATGTCTGCTTTCGCCAGTAATGAACTCATTTTCAAAAGAATAATAAACAATAAAAAATTTATTTATATCCTGATTCGACTTAGTTGAAATTTGCAAAAATATTAAGTCCATTTAGACCTGTCGAATGATGTATTCCTTTAACTGCATGTAATCAAGAAATGCAGAATTCAAGCTAGTATTTCTCGCTTCATCAACTTGACAAGTTTTTTTTAAATAAATTTATTTGCAAAACTTCTCATGCCCCACAATGGACTAAATTCATGACGGTCACATGATAATATAAACACGTGTTCTACATTGAATTCAAAACGGACAATAAACTAGCTCGTACTTTTTATTCTATTTGTAAAACTTAGGTAAAATTTCAAATTGCATAGTTGGGTAAAGATGCTCAAGAGTTATAAAAAGAAATTTCTGCAAAAAGATTTTAAAATTAAAGAAAAAAAAGTCTTGTTTTATACATGTACTTTTAAACAAAGTGATAAATATTAATTTTTTTTAAAAAAAAAGCTTCTGTAAAAAGGCGTAATTTGGCAACAACGAAGTGCATGAACTGATTTGCTGAAAATAGATAATTGCATTTATCGTGACTATGACGTCACATGTGTTTTTGAACTTGATTGGCTAAAAACACGTGGTTTAAAATTATCATGTGATTATGACGTCACATGAATTTAGTCCATTGCATATCATGAGACTTACAGACATAAGTGGCACACACAACATCATTGTAAAATTTAAAACAAAATTAAAAATACATTTAAAAGACAAATGTAAACAAAATGAAGGGAGGAAATACACAAATATAAAGAAAGGGAGGTACCTCAATGACTTTAAAAATCTATACAGTAAACAAATTTTCTTAAGACAATAGGCTTTCAGTAGAATTAATTGACCAACAAAGACAAAACAGGAGGTCATGAAATACCTAAGCATTTCAACTCCTTTTTAAAATTTTCTCTTTTACAAAAATATAGGCTACAACACAAGACATGTTCCATTGTTTCAGCATCCAGACCACAAGAACAAATATCATTGCCAATTAAATTAAACCCAGATAAATAGTTCTTAAAATTTCCATGTCCTCTTAGAATCTAGGATAACTTTAAATCAGTAACTTGACAAGTTTTAATTCAAATTCCTAAATTTAGAGTCTTGGTACAAAAATATCATTGTGGAGGAAAAAGAACTGACATTATTTTATTATTATAATAGATCTTTAATGAAGTGCTTCTCAAACTTTCAATGTTTGCTACCCAATTTTCAATCATATTTTTCATAGCGCCCCCTTCATACAATAATGATATATTGAAGCCAATAGTAATGTATTTTGACATAAAGCTAGTATATATACGATTTTAATTATAAACTGCACAAATTATCAAGATAAGTATTAAATTTTGCATATATTTTTGTACATGGCAAGCCCATGTGGGGTCACTAGTAATTATTGAACTTGCTCTTAGCTTACAAAAGAATTAAAGATCAAATACATTGTGCAATCTGATTCATTTATAAGTATATTATATCATTGTAAATGTGTATTTTTTATTATTTCAGAACAGTGGTGCACATAAGGGGGTCACCAAGTCCAACCCCCCCAAAACCTTGATTTTTTTTCCGATTGGTTGTAATCCTATGTATATAGTATATAACATTTAATGAAAATTTGCTATTAATAATTAATTTCATTAATTAATGCTAATTATTTATTCAATAATTAATTTGTTACGGTTTTTGTTCGTGAAAAAAAATCAAAAGTATATGTTAGGTGGTGTTTTGGAACACAAGATACGAGAATGGTGGACATTCGACCCTTGACACTCCTCCCCTTTAAAAATTCTTGTGTGCGCCACTGTTTCAGAATGTATTTGTTTTGATTCCTTTCAGTAAATTAATATTTTTTTAATCTTTTATTTTTGACTTTTCGATATGCTCGCACCCCCCTCGTAGGATTATCGCCCATTTAGGGGGTGCGCCTCAAAGTTTGGTAAACACTGCTTTAAGGTACATTTTTTGCATTGCAATCGATACATTAAATTAGCTTAGACAAAAAAAAATTTTAAGTTATTAGAATTCATGAATATATCGCTAAAGGAGCTCATGCTTCAAAATGATGAATGGATGAATACCTTCAGCGGCGCACACAAGGGGGGTGTCCTAGGCGTCCCGACCCCCAAAGCCCTTGAGTTTTTTCGATTGATGATAATCCTACATATATATAGCATAAAATTTAATGAAATACTTGTAATTAACAATTTATTATTCAATAATTTATTTTTTACTTTTTTCTGTAAACAAAATCGACAAAATCAGAAGAATCAATTGGTGTTGTCTTGAGGTATGATACAAGTTTGGTGACTTTCGATAATGGACCTTCCCCTTGAAAAATTTTTGTGTGCGCAACTGAAAACTTTAAATACTTCGCGTTTAATTCAACTTTGATTCATTTTCTAAAATTACATGTCTTAACATATAAATGATAAGATAGACACCGTATTTAGTACCTGTGTACCGTAATTTTTACACCTCACCCCTTGAGTGGCTTAATGGTAAATGTCACGAACTCGTGGACAACGGGTCCTGGTGCCAGTTGTAGGAAGAGCGGGTGCACGTTGACGTGTAGAGGAGCGGATGCACGTTGAATCTATCGAGCTCAAAGCCCTCCTGTTGACGTGATGTGTGATTTGGAAAGGGGATTGACAATGGAAGCATGCTCCTCGTCACTTGTACGAGACTCAAAATTACGAGTTAAGCCCTCGTCGCGTCTTACACAGTACGACATTATTAAAACTCTCACTTACTCATCTCTCCCCATTGAGGACTTTATGGCTCATTTGAAATCAACATACATCAGGCTTGTGGGACATAAGTAGCCAACGTCAATTTTTTTTATTTAACTTTGTGTATTTACAGAGTTAAATATTCATAAAATAATGACTGATAATCCAAAACACACCAAAATGATTTTAAAAAACAGAGTAAAATATTGAGAGATAAAATGAAAAAAAAAAATTTTAATCCTTACTTATCCTCTGTATTTTTTGAAGAAAATCGGCAATACCTATTTAATAATCACTACTTCATAACAATTGTAAGAATAAATAATATGTTTTGTTGTACTTCTCGCGTGATTGTGTAATTTTATTTACAAACCAAGCGAAAAGAGCAACGGGGCATTCTTTTAAGAATGGAACACGAAACTCTAATTAAAAAGGAAACCAAAACTTTCAAAGAAAGAACCATTCCGCCTCACAAAACCCTCCTCTTAATTCCTGCTCCAAACTTCGCTCACATTCGACTTCCAAGTCGCAAAACCTCATTTGAATCACCCAAATAGCAATTAAGTCATTGCGTAAATTAACAAAACACCATTTTAATCATTCGGCTGCCTCTATCGAAGCGAACAGCGAACCCTCATTCAAATGAGGCGACACCATTTTTGGCTTCTCCAATTCTCTAGACATGTATTTTCATTCGCGCGTCAATCAAGCTCCTTTGCCCCGCCCACTCTCTTCGTCTCCCAGCCAACCAGCGTCGCTATCGATCGGAGAGCCGCGTCGTAAATAGCGGCTAAAGTGTTACTCCAGAGACGAGTAAGAGTTACCCAGCTAATTAAAGAGGAACATACGACATTTGCATAATCTACTCAATTTGCAGAGAAACTCGCAGATTTTACGTTTCATAAGTTCCGCTGCTGATTGCCTCATCTACATACTCTACGGCGACCTTTATTTATTCAGTGCTATCAGCAAGCCACTATATTTTTAAGTTATCGGCTTCAAGAGTCTTTGAAATTACCTCTCACACAAGCTATGACTGTAACCGCGCCTGCTGCCGCGTCTGGGGATTTGGGAAGTTACTGGAAAATATTAAATACTGAGGAGGAGAGAGTGAGAGGGGAAAAAAAGAAAGAAAACTTGTTGCAGAGATGAGCTGAAGTTTTTAAAGAGTAACTTGTGAACTTTTTTTTTAACTGGAATTTTTTTTTTATCTGATAACCGTTTGATGCAATTTTCAACACATTTTTTCTCTTATATAAGGGGGAAAAGTTTTTCGAATATATAAGTTTTGAACTTTTGTGATTTCTAGCAATTTAAAATTCTTCGGAGATAGGTTTTTTTTTTTTTTAGAAATTTGATTAAAGTTGTGTATGTTTGTTTTCTGAGCTGTGTATCGCACCAAGTATGATTCGTAAACTAGGTAGACGAAACATAGTCAAAAATTTATTGGCGTAATGAATATTTCTCTGACGGATTCCCACAAAATAAATAAACTTATTTGCATATTAGATTTGGATTCCTGATTATAAAAAAAAAAATTACGAAATTCCTTTTTCATTGGAAAAAATGGATCTGATATTTCATTTTAACTTTTATTTGTTGTATTGCAAGAAATTTTTGTGTTCATTATTTTTATTAAATCTTCATCAGTTATGAAAGGTAAAAAAAAAATTAATTAAATATCAGTAAATAATTCAAACAATCAATAAAAGTATCACACGTAATAGAAATTCCACTCAGTAATTTTTTTAAAATGACAATGGCTTCAAAAAAATTATTTAGAATTTCCATGTACTTTTTTCATAGCAATAGAAAATGGACATTCAACAATTTGCTTCTAAATTAAATTATGAGTAATGAGATATCCCCCCCCCCTGTATTTTTGATAAAATACAAGATGTATATTATTGTAGCTCATAACATGAGAAACTCACAGCAATTGATGGTACAGTTATGAAGTAATTCGAAATGAGAATCTGGTATTGGTATCCCATTCTCCAACCCAACCTAAAGACTTTGTGTAGCATGTCATGTTTAACGTATGTCACGCCTATCACCCTGAGGTTTTTAGTAGGGAACAAATTCCAAAATCCACACACTAAATTCGATACATGTTTAGAAAATTTTCAAAGAGAATTCTTCTGCATACATATGGCATCGACAATGATAGAAAAATTCTATTTTAACAATCGCAATGACAGGAAGTAACTGCTACAATTATAGTATCAGAATGTCCTCTACGAAATTCCAATTTTAGTAATTATGAAAAACAAATACCACAACTCAGTTGTTTTAAAACTGCGGTCCGTAGATCCCAAAGGGTCTCCAACGCCTTTCTAGAGCAGAGGTTCTCAAACTTTTTTGTCTTATAGATCCCCTTGCCATGTTTTTCAGTTTTGGGTGGACCCCTACTTACCTAATAATGAATTTTTGCAAATTTATAAACTTAAATGTCTTTTTGACAGCTGGTATATATATATATATAAATGTAAGTTTTTGCTTCATTATTCCTTTTCAAAATTATTTTTATTTGTATTTGTTAGGATTCATTTCCTTTCATATTTTCTATTATTTTATTTTATTTTTCTTTTGGTTGCAAATTACACGTGTTGGTTTTAGGCCTAACTTTTCAATATTGGTATGTTTTCCTGTTATGTATAAAATTTCTGCTGAACAGGGAAGGTAGGATCCATAAAATATATTTAACCCTAATTTTGCTGGTCCTAATTCAGCAACAGCTTTAGAAATCATAACAGGTCTTCATTTTAGTCTATTGACTCTTTTGGCTTCTTACATTTTAAAGTTCTAATTCTGTTCCATGTTATACATACGCTTAGTTAATTCTTCTATAATAGACTATTCCATTATTTTTAAAGTGTGTTTCTTTAAATCTGGTTTGAATCTTCTAGCTTTGTTAGTGATATTATTTTGTATTATCAATTTTATTATGCATGTATTTCTTTCATTTTATGTTACTATATATATATATAGAGAGAGAGAGAGAGAGAGAGCTTACTTTACAACATATAAATTTCTAACTGTACTGAAGTATAGTGATTTAAACCCAAGACATGCATGTTAATTAATGAAATTAAAATTTAATTAATACTTAAAGTAACTGAGCAACAAACAAATGCTCTTAATGGGAGAGTTGAATCTTGTGTTTCATCCATTCTGGTGCTTTTAAAATTGCTGATATCCGTTTCTAAATTTTACTTTCAAATCTTATTAGTGCCTATTCCGATCAGTTCCTCTAATAATATGACATTTGTTTTTTTTTCTTTCGATGTGACTATATTAATTAATTGCCTACTGTGGTATTACCATTTATATTAGTCAAAGCATTCTCAAACCTAGTTTCAAAATCTGAATAAAGGGCATTTAAATGTTGAACGTAGGTTAAAACGTTGGTTTCCTGGCAGATTATGTGTGACAAATTGAGAAACTGGGAAAATAATTCAGGACGTCCAATATTATACTCCTCTGCTTAATTATGGCAAGAAACGCCGAAATGATAGTCCTTGTAACTGCAAATTAACTTCATTAAATTTAGTAAATACATCTGTTAAACAGGTAAATCTGGTTTCCAATGGGTTAAATTTTCTCTTAAAATTAAAGTCACGATCTGGTTTAATGAGAGTCACTATCGCAGACCCCCATTTACATCCCATGGACCCCCAAATTATTTTTTTGCTGATGTGGACCCCTGCATGCTGTCATAGACCTCTGGAGGTCTGTATAGACCACTTTGGGAATCACTGTTTTAGAGAGTCAGCGAAGGTCCTCTTTTACACATTCTGAAAAACTTTGAGGAAAATTTGAACGATGTGCCGTCCTAGACTAGGTTACTAAATTGTATATCGATCAAGAAAATAAATTCATGGGTTTTTTTTTATTATTATTTTCAACTATATAGCCAAATACTGTAACGAAATATTTTCAAAAAATATATGTATTTGAAACATATATGCCAAGATTGAGAACTGAATTAATAGAACGCCAAATAGGTTGACTACTGCATTCATCTTTATTTCCTAATTGAACTTCGACTGCAGTTCGACAATTAATAAAGCTAAGTACATTATTTATTTGAGCTTAGTATTTTATAACATTTTTAATCAGATGTTCACTGTTTTCTTAAAGGAGAAAAAAAAGGTTTAAAAAGTCTGTTTAAGGTATCTGACTACCCTAAAATTGTGAATTTTGCCAGAAATTGACAATTTTTTTTATGATTTTATTTTATAGACCATTTTATTACATTATAAAAATACTAAGTTTATTATTTTCTCTTCACTGGAACAAAAACTACAAGTGTTTTTGTAAAAGCAGATGCCACTTCTTTAACCGCTTGCCTGATTATCCCGAGTTATCTCGTGGTTCGTATATATTGCAGTTAATTATTATTCCGAGAAAACTCGGATGAAGCAGAATTTGTCAGTACGATTAGTTTTATCACTGTTCTAATCGGCCCGTAGGAAATGAAAGGAAATATTCAGCTTTGAATGGCAGTTTGGATAATTTTTATAACAATTTTTATAATTTTTTATAATAATTTTTATAACTTATATATTATTTCTAGGTTTGGCTGATTTGTTAGTCAAAAGGAAGACTGAAGTATGAAACATTCCGATTGAATAGAAAAGATTTACCTCCAGATCTAAAGACAAAGAAATTACAAAAAAGGAGAATTTATTGGGTATCACAGAGAGGGAAAGTAACTGTAATGAAACGGAAAAATAAGAAGGATGTTAGTCTTATTTTCCCCCAATACATACAATTGAAATGTGACAAATAAATGGGGAGAGACAAAGTCCATGCCTAAATGTGTAGTTTACTACAATGATAAAAGGGAGACTGTTTGTAGTAGGAGGTGTTCACGCGATCCCCTAAACAATTTAGAATGGAACTGATTGAAAAACTAATGTCAGAAAATCATTGTGACGAGTTTTCTGCCACATCTGGAAGACCCAGCATTAGTCCTTCATCATTCAGGTTTATAAATTATTGTAAAGTTCATGTTCCCCTCTCGCTCATTCAAAAATAAAATTTTCAATTTTTATTATTATTTGATGAATATATTTTAAAATTCATTAAAATAAGTGGTTTTAAGTACTAAAACATGTTACAAAACAAATTTCATTTCTGTTTTCAGTTTGACGAACAATACATAAAAAAAACCCAACTGGAACAGAGAATTAAGATTTAAAAGAAAAATTAGTAATATGCCGTACAAATTTACGGAAATCCAGGGAAGTTGTTAATGTATACAGAAACTAAATATAATATGCAATACACACAAATTTATAAAAAATGTTTTTTTGAAATAATAAACAAAATGAAATCAACTGTATTAGAAAAACATTGAAAATACTTAAAGACAATATCTCACTTAAGTGTAAGACCATTGGGAAGCTAAAACATTCCTTCATATTATTTTTTCAAACAATCATTATTAAAAACAGTGAAATTTTCCATGAAAGAAATAACATCTCGCAGTTCAAAGGCTATCTTATATATCGGGTGCATAAAATTGAAAAAGGAGGAGTCGAAGGACTCAATTCATGTTCTCGATCATTAATGGGAAAAATGCAATTACTGGAAGCAATACATACTTAATCATCTTGTTTAACAGTCTATAATTGCTTTTAAATGGCTACAATATATTAATCTCTTTTTCGGGGTCGTAAGCATTCTCATTTTGCGCATCATTTATTTCATTTAATTAATCAAAAATGGCTGCTCTCTTTTTTAGTTCCACTATTAGCTCTCTCTCTCTCTCTACACACACACACACACACACACACACACACACACACACACACACGCACAGAGATATATATATATATATAATATATATATATATATATATATATAATAGATAGATAGATAGATAGATAGATAGATATACTGGCTGGTATACCCGTTCTTCTTCGCACGGGTGAATTGAAAAATTAAGCAATACAGATTGAAAGATAAAGAAGTTTTTAATGAGGTAATTGCAAATTAAACAAAGCAAAAAAAATCTGCATACTCAGCTGAACAAAAAAATCATATTTGTTACATTTTAAAACTGTAGATCTAATAGCGCTGATAAAAAGGCTTTTTTTTTTTTTTATTTATAACGCTCCGTAACTGACTTGTGGGTCGATTTTTGAAAACACCTTCCTAAGCTGATCTCTGCTCAACAAAAGTATGATACATTGTTAAAAATTTTGTGTAATGAACGCTTAAAATAGTGTAAACAATTTACATCTAGATGTGTAATACGTTAATATTACTTTCTGTTGTATTTATTTTATGTAAAATTGTAATATTCGCAAGCAACGCAGTTATTTACATTATAATGGCGATTCAATGGAAACATAGCGAAGTGTTGACGATAGAGCCAAGTTGGCAACTTGGCGATTGATTGAACGGTGCAAAAGTCGATATGCTGTAGCACCACCTGGTGGGGAGCTGCCACAAAGAAGATAGCGCAAAAACCTTCTCCACAAAAAATACATGTACATGCCAATTTTCATAGTGATCGGCTGTACGATGTTGGATTGAAGCGAGTTCATATATCATGATTTCCATTTGTTAAAATAGTTAATGGCTAATTTTTTTAATAAATTGACTAAAAGAAATCATTTTGCTCACGAAACGGAGGTCTTTATTTCTCATGAATCCCCAAGGATTTATTAAATTGTTGAAAATAGCATGTGTTTTTAAAATCAAAGAGGATTCAATTTTTTTTAAAAATCAAAAATGAAATCTGTGGTTTCAAGTAGAAATATTTAAATTTACAAAACTTTACAGGTTTATTAAATGTTGAATTAAAATTGTAAGCACTTTTTGGAAAAGAGTAAAAAAAAAAAAAATTTTACGTACTTAATTTATTAAATCATTGATTTTAAAAATGCCAAGTATAAACTTTTTTAGTTCAGACGGTTTACTCCTCATAGTCTTAAGAAATCCATACATAACGATTGAAAAATTTCGATTAATGTGATTTAAAGAAAACACAATAATGCTTAACTTAAAGAAATATTAACTTAAAGCAATACATTTAAATGTATTGCAAATAAACTTATTTGAAATAATGATATTAGAGTAAAAGCGATTACGTTTTTCGCAAATATTTTAGATATTTTTGTTTTATAAATGGATGTAATATATGAATTTTTGAATTAAAGATATGTACAAAAAATGGGAAAAAATAAACTTTAACAATATATATATTATTAATTTATTTATATTTTATATATTAAAGTAATTATTTTTTTTTTTTTTTTTTTTTATAATATATATATTATATTATGATATCTTTGAGAGAAAAAAGGGAATAACTTGTTTGGAGTATTGGACAAACTTTCTGTGGCTGAGTTCCTGCTCACTTACCCTTATCTTTACTTTTTTTACTTTGTCGATTCTTTATAAATCAAGTTATTGGATTTAAAGATTATAAAGTAAATGAAGCGGATTCTCTCTATAAGACCATAAGAAAGACTTAGGGAACAGTGACATTAAAGCTGAACCAGGGATGTAGACCATTTATTGAAGAAGTAAGAAAAGCAGTTTCTTTGTATAATTTATCGTTTTCAAGTGCTGGAACAATTAAGGAAACAGAACGATTAGGAGCCTTTATTCCAACTAAGCATAACTCAGTTGGAAGAAAGGCCAGTCGAGTCATCCCGGGAATATTATATAAACGATGACGCAACCGGTGCACACAAATTGAAAATCTCCCCGTGTATGAATATCATAGTATAAGAAATCGATAAAGTCTAAATTGCATCGTTAGCTCTATTTTCAATGGAAATAGAATGGAAAACAGAAACATTTCCTTCAACTTCCAAGTACGGGTGGAAAACAAACCAATTCCTTTCCTAAGCTGGCCCGTTTTTGTTTGGAAAAAAATACAGAGTTATTCGTAATTTTTTCGGGGGATTCAAAGCACTGTAGTAAAAAACTAAAACGAATACAGCAAAAATGAGCATTTGAAAGAATACGGAAACAATTCAAGTTTTATTTATACTGTACAAGTGTTCTGTGTGGAAAACCAGAGTTACACGGCATACATTATTGCGATAGTCCAGTTCCTGCTACTCAACATGGTACTATCAACGTTATTGATAACAGACATTTGTTTTTTTTCCGAAAACCTGGGTTTTAAAATAAGACTAAGTGTCCGTATCTTTTTTGCCTCGTGATGTAGCAGGACTGCATGAAAGTTAATAGAAAGTAGATAGTTGATGTTGAGTACAGTGAACATTGATGCATGTCGTGCAACCAAGGTTTCACACGAAAAACACTTGTAAAGTATGTAAATAAAAATTGAATTGTTTCTGTATTCTTTCAAATGCTCTTTTTTGCTGTATTCGCCCTAGTGTTTTTACTATAGTGCTTTGAATCCCTCCGGGGATTCAAAGCACTATAGTAAAAACACTAATAAATAACACTAACCCTAATAAATAACACTAACACACTAATAAAACCTAATAAATAACACACATAATAAATAACCCTGTATTTATTATGCATAGCAGTCATTTTCTGCCAGCATGATAACTGAATAAGTCAGAATGCAATAAGCAGAAAGTGGAATAAAAATAAAGCCAGATAGAAAAGTTTTTATAAAAAAGAAGAAAAAGGAACAGTACTTCACTTAAAATCAAGAAAACTAATGAGAACTAAGGAAAATAAACCTTGTGATTTCTTTTTTATGAGAGAACTATATATTTTTATAGGTTGTGTTTATGACAAATATCATAAAAATTACTTATTTCAATCATATTGTTTTCCCTTCCAGTACAGAAAGTTTTGTTCCTTTGGTAGCAGAACACTTTAAAAAGCCTATGCGAACTACAATTTGTAAGCCAATGTCTTAGAACATGAGGTGGGCAAATAGTGGACCGACAACCACATGCAACCCAGAAAAAGAGGCTGTGATGAGAATTTCAAAAAGCAATCTCACTCCTGATTTCAAAGAAATTGTAGAAAAGTATGATTAGTGACGTCTTATGACGCTCTGAGGCCCTGGGCCCTGGGCAAAAGAACGTCCAACCTAAGATCTTTAAAAGTAGACAGTATATACATAGCATAGGGGCCGTGGGTAGCCTAGTGATTAGAGTATCGGACGCCAGACCGGAAAGCCTGGGTTCGATGTCCGATGCCACCAAATATCCACCGAGTGCACACGGAGCACGTGCTCGTTAAACCAGTGGGTCCGAATGGTGTCGCCATCTATCGTGAGCAAAATCGTACTGTCACGTTCATGTGCTCAAAGCTTCGGCTAACGACAGGCGTATCTCTAGCCCGTTGCCATCATGAATTTCTTGGGCTTCGATCTGACTACGTCAAACAGGTGGCATAAGTAACAACAGTATGAATTGTCAAATACTCGTTCAAACGGTAATTTGAAACAAACAAATATGTGCACTATTCACAGTCTCAAAAACCTAGACACAAACTGGCTCGACCGATGACTTCATTTCGATTTCGTTGACTAATTGCGTATTGTATTAGTCTTAGACCTAGATATGGACAACGGTCATCCCATAATAATACAGTCTTACCACTTTTGCCAGTTGACCTGCAGTTTGAAATTCCATGTTTTTTGGAGAATATGTACGGGAATAATATTGGGCCATTAAAATTATCCGGGTCAAGATCGTATTTAGACAGAGTCGAGTACGAAACGAGCCCCCCCCCCTCGACGGCGAGGCCCTGGGCCCGGGCCCAGTTGGACCATGCCTTAAGAAGTCTATGAGTATGATATAGAGTACGTTTGTCTCATTAAACTGATTCTAAAATTAAATGTGTTTGCAACTGTAAATAATATCAAATTAGCACTGCAAATGAAAAACACTGCCCCTATTTTCTTAAACGCATATTTATTGATTTTATAAGTCTATGCATTTTCTCAGATGCAAAATTAACTAATGAATGCATTTATTTTTAAGAGATGCTGCCCTCCGGTATTCTGCACTTTCACGTGGCCCTCAAACCAAAACAATTGCCCCCGCTTTTATTACAGAGCATAAAAGATACTATATGAAACATACTGCACACGAAAAGAAAGTAATTTATTCAAATATTGAAGTAAATAGCATGTTATATATACGCAATTATTACACAATAATTGGACAGAATTCACATCATTAATAATAGCTCAACCTTGTTCTGATGAGTTAATTAATAAAATTAATTAAGTTAAATAATTTCTAACAAAAATAATTTTTTAATTATATTCATGGGTTTTTTTTTCCTAAATATACACCAAATTTTAAATTTTACAGAATTTTGTTTAAAATTTCTTTTTTGTGGGAATTTAAAATGAGCCCCCTAATGCTCGATAAATGTCTCAAACCTTTGATCATTAAAGTTTTCTTATTTAAACTTTTAAAAGATGTTTACACCAAGTGATACTTTTAAAAATGGAATATTAATGTATATATAAAATATTACTGTTAAATATTACTGTTATTATAAAAAATGTTAATTATTTAGTACAGTTATGAAAAAAAATGAATTGTAACAATCAATATATTTAAACATTAGCTTTCTCGTGTCATGAAATTTCTAAATCCAAAATTTTCTCCCATTTTAACTCCAATAGCTTAAAAATATTTTTATAAAGAAGTGACTTTAGATTTTTTTTTCAGGGATAAAATTATATGATAAGAAAAACATTTAAAATAAGAAGTTATTAGAAAAGTTTTCATGTTAAAAAGTTTCTAACTGAGTGGAGAAAAAAATGTTTTGCGAATTAATCGTATGTGTATGGATTCTTAATGGTTTTTCTGTATTATCTTTGTAACTAATGTCTTTGTAATTTTTGAATACAAGTAATTTAAAACCTTTTCTGTTTAGTTTTCTGGAAAAGGAATTCCAAAATGAAGAATTCCTTTTTAAAAGTAATTATTCAATAGCCTTAATTAAGCTAATAAATCAAGCTAATAACTTTGTAATTCATTAATATTTTAATTATGTTTGAGTTATCAGCATTTAATAAATTTGCATAGACGGCTTTATGGTTTAGTGTCAGCCAATCATTGAGTAACGCACGTAAAAGCTGTTAAGGTATTCCTTTTCTAGGAATAAGAGGGGCCGTGGTAGCCTATTGGTTATGGTCATGACCTCGAGGGACAGAGTGTCATAAATTCGAGCCCTTGTGTCTCTGAAGTCTTGCCATTACAGAGAGGCTGATGCCCGTTAAATCTGTCGAGGCAAAGAGTTCTCCCTTTGGCGTGGTGTGGAAGTTCGGAGAAGGGGAGTGACAGCTCAGGGTGTTGTCCTTGACGTTTGACCATGGTTCAAAGTTACAAGGTCTGTTGCCCAAAGCCCTCGTGTTGCTTTGTAGTGCGACGTAATAAACACTCACTCACTCTCTCACAAAGTGAGATTTTCATATCAAACAACATATATAACAGTCATATATAACAACGAAAGCAACTCATATATAACAGTTAGTGATGTTTTATAATATTCTACATTAATCCTCTACTATCCCTTCTTATCTATTCACTACAGTTGTACTTGATGCTTATTTGCATCAGTTCCATCACAAGATGAGATTCTCATATCAAACAACGTGTATAACAGTTATATATAACTGAGTGAACAGCTTATATATAACAATCATCAATGCTTTGCGATATTTTAAATTGTAATCATCTCCTGTACTTCTGCATCTATTCGCTAATGTTGTACTTACATAGTAATGCCTGTTTACATGCTTCATTATACCTTCCCAAGGTGGAATCCTCATATCAAACAACATATATACCAGTTATATATAAAAGTATAAACTCATGTATTACAGTCATATATAACAATATAAATTCCTATATTAGTCATATATAACAATAAAAACAACTTATATATAACAATTGTTAGTGCTCTTCGTGGTATTCTATATTAATTCTCTCCTATCCTTTTTCTTCAATTCACTATAGTAATTCTTACATAATAATGCCTGTTTGCATGTATCATTGTTCCTTCACAAGGCTAAATTCTCATAACAAACAACATTATAAAGTAACCCTAGAGGTTAGTTAAGGGAATTACGCATGGAAATCAGCTGTAAACTTGAGGTTGTTTTCCATAGAAAATAATTTAATGAAAATTAATTGGCAAATTCTATCACGGAAGCAACATAAATAAAGATGGATTAATTTTATTATTTTAATACTGCTGTCTTATTTTGGTTAATATTTCACTATTTAAATTTGAGTTAATTTAATAATCATTATTTGGATTTTATTTGATTATTAATTTCCTATTTATTAGGACCTCGTTTCACATTAGCAACCAGGATACGAAATCTTAAGGGGCAGTTTTGTCTGGTACGGTTCTCTTTTTTATAATAATATTAATAAGTTTAATTTCCTGAAGATAAAAAAACAAGGAATAATTTCTTTTTTAAAGGATTTCCATATTCTCTTCATCACTGATGAACTTAATTAATTTCTCTTTCAACGCCTAATGCTGTTATAACCTTTTTCTAATGCTGACAATGATTTCTTTTATATTTTTTACGAGGCGCTTTCGTGTTAATTTTGGCGTAATTAAACCCAATCCAAAGTGGGGGAAAAAACGCTCTTCTCCGAGCATTTCTTTGTTTCAACTGTTTTCATTAATTAGATTCATCAAGGGAAAAAAACACACTTACGTCTAATTATGCAAATTTGTCCGGAAGTTCTTCACCAGGCTTCTTTTCTAGGAAGCATATACATTTCAAAAACTTATCTAAAAATTATCGCTTATTATTGCTAAGTTATTTATTTAATGGATATCTAACGAAATTATCGCTGAATCGATGTCCTTTCATTCGAAATAAATTTAATTTTCTAATACATTAAACAAAGATTTCTTTAACAATTAGCCATCTTGGAAACTCGTAATTTGAAAAAAAAAATGAAGAAGAGTTTTGTTTGTGCGAGAACTCCTCACTGCCTAGAAGGCTGACTCTAATTTGGTTAAAGATTTTTACAAATTTTTCTTAAAGTGGAATGGCAACTTAATAAAGATTCGATTATGGTTGTAATGGAAGACAATGGCTACTAATTTCTTTTTTATTTTTTTCTGAAAAACGGTGCCAATTATAGGAATTATTGCTGATGAAGGACTTCTTTTATGTTATTTTCATATTCTTGAACTGCAAAATATCACAAAGAAGGAAAATTAGTCTATTTTTCTTGTCTTTGTTTTAATTAATAAATTGGAAGGTTTTTTTTGCTGTTGTGGAAATTATTGTATAGAGATTAATTAATAGTTTTTGACAAGAAAAGATCCAAACAGGAATTATCTGAGTAACAATTGGAAATATTCAGAAAATAATTATCACAAAAATAATCATCAGCTGTTAATCGTATTTTCAATTTAATGTATTCCGCTTTGATTCATGATGATCAAAAAGCAGTTAAAATAGAAAGAAACTCATTGGTAGAATTTAAAAACGATCTCGTCCTTTAAGGGTTTTTAGGTAGCAAAATCAACCATACCCGTCTTGTAGAGTTGAGTTCTTTATCAAATGAATGATAAATTCTCATTAAATAATAAATGCTAGTTTCTTATTTTTTTTGTTGAAATTATAGTATTGAGATTAATTATATAATAGTTTTGACCAGAAATTATTCAAGCAGGAGACAACTGGCAATAATCGGAAATATTCAGAAAATAATTATCCCAAAAAATAGTCATCAGCTATTAATCGTGCTTTCAGTTTGATGGATTCTGACTGGATGCACATGGTGATCAAAAGCAGTTAAAATAGGAAGGAACTCCTTGGAGTAGAATTTCAAAACGAACTCGTATTTCAAGATTTTTTTTTTTGGTAGAAAAATCAACCACTCGTCCTGTACAGTCGGATTCTTTATCAAATGATTAATAGATTTTCATTAGATAATAAATTCTAGTTCTTTCTTCCCATCTTCGTATTATTAAACTGATGAATGATAATTTTCATATTTTTTCTCATTTTAAAACAACTTATAAAGACTTTAAAAAAACTAAGCCTTAGCAGCATAAAATGTTGAAAACATTGTAAATAAACTTATTATTTGAAAACATCATTACTTATTGAAAATTTTTAAAAATAACTTTGATGCCATGTAACATTAGATGGATTAAATGACTGATTATTTACTTCTCCTATGCAATTTCTCAAGCGCTATTGGTGAATGATCTCATAGTTTTGAACCACGGGGAAGTAGAGAAGATGACAATTGAGTTATCATCTAACTCTCCAAATTTCCACCCCCACCAACGTGAGCACTTTGAGCCCCGGAAGATTTCATGTTCAACAGTCTCTTTATATGGCGGTTCAATTGCCACAGGGCTCGAGCCTTACAGATTGATACAATGATAGTCCCGAGTTCATGACGATGACCATCATTAACCGCTTCCTGATACTTTTTTTTTAAAGTTGCAAAAAATCATCACATTTTTTATTATATTATTAAGTACAAGGAAATGAAACAAAGCAAAATATGTAGGTTTTATAAGTTGAACTTTTAATTTATTATAGGTATAAAAGCATTTAGTTTTAATATTAGTTTACTATCCCGATTTATCTCGCGCAAATGGAAAGAAGTTAAATATTAGTCTTTGTAGGATAGTTTTTGAAACAAGGGACAACACAAAGTGATACCTGACATTCTGTGCATTGGTATCTGATCTCTTTTCTAACTGGATTACCTCTGGCATCTCTTTTACGGGAGCACACAGAGTACACTGTCTCAATAAGGCTACATACAGAAGAATCACTTCCACTATTTTCAATGTCTACCTCTTCATAATCACTATCTGAAAAATCATTGATTCCGCTACTTTGCATCATCGCCATTATTTTACTTTTTTTCAACGCAACTATTTTTCTTTATACATTAATAATCCACAAGCAGACGTATATTATACAATAGTGAAAACTCGTGACACAGTCCCGCAAAACCAACAAAACTTGGCAAACTTATATCAAAGTTGAATATTTCCTTTCATTTCCTCTAGGCCGATTAAAACCGTGATAAAACAAATCGCACTGACAAATTCTGCTTCGCCCGAGTTTTTTGGGGATAGTAATTAACTGCAAGAAAAATGAGCCCGAGATAATCTCGGGATAAGAATAATAATAATAAGAACTCGGGATAATCAGGCAAGCGGTTAAAACATTAGAGACAAATACAAAGGTACTGAAAGGAGGTAAATAAATTTACTATATTAAATGAATGTCTGGAAAAGTATATTTTGTATTTGTGTTTACGAAATGCTTGAAATAAACAACATGCAAGTATTCGTATATAGGAGAATTTAAAACATATTAGAATTAATAATAGGGGGAATTTTATACGCTTCAGCAAAAGGAATTTCAATTCTGTTTGTGTGTGTGTGCGCGCGCATGTGTGTGTGTGTGCGTGCGTGCGTGTGTGTGAAGGGGATGCCTTAATGCCTTTACGCGAAGTTGTTTTTTAAATCGATGCATTGTTACTCTAAGACAAAAATTCTAAGCATTTCCTGGTCCATACATCCAAATTTCAATCTTTTTTTTAAAAAAAATAATAAAAGATTGAAGTTTTTTTTTAGATATACTTTCTATTTTGCGCAATCCTAAGTTATTACGCTGCGATTTACCCTTGAATTATATATTACTATCGTATTCCGGCTTACAAATCATAAGTTAAATTAATAGTTTTCGAAGATATCCTCATTTGAAAAAGTTATAAAAATTATACATAAAACTCGAAAATGTATATTATGATGATAATTAATTTTTTTGAAGGTAGGAATGTTCTAACATCTCTATTTCTGATGCACCCACTGCATTCGAGTGAACATGATCGCGAACTCGTGGCCATCGCTGTTTCTGTCAAGTCTTACGTTCATGGACTGTTGCCATTAAAGATCCGTTATGTAGAAGTGATGTATCGCATTAAATTCCTTAATGCCCAATGTCACAGACATTTGGAGAAAATGAATATTAACGTCGCACTGTTCAGGTACTCGAGGGCTTTTGGTGACGGACTTCGTAATTTTGATTCACAGTCAAATGACGAGGACGACACCTGACCTATATATAGCACCCCCCCCCTTTCCTAATTTCCTCATTACACCAACTGGAGTATGTTTCAGCTTCGACAGATTCAACGTGCATCACCACCCTTCACGGCAGGTCTTCAGTGGCAAAAGGATTGAACTCATGACACGCCAGCTACAAGTCCGTAATCTTGACCATCACATGACCAAATTACGAAGTCCGTCGCCAATAGCCCTCTTATTGCTTTTAAATGCGATAGTAACCCCCCCCCCCCGTCAGTGAATCAATTGACCCTAGTTCTGATTTATACCTCAAAAATAAATTCCATCTTCTAAGCAAATAATGTGACTACGTTGACCTTATGGTCATGGTCACTCGTCCCTCTTGTGATACTTCAAAGTACGAGCTTAATAATCAATAAATTGCAAATACGAGAGACAGAATATTTGAATTTATTACGTTCTCATTTTATTTTATATGTATCACAAAACAGTGAATTAGCTTAGCCAAATATGAAAAGGGAAGTCATTAAACGCATTTTTAATCGAAAAAGGAATAAGAATTTTTAATTTGCTTGAAAAAAAGAGAGAGAGAGAGAGAATGAATCATTTCTTTGAAAGTGAGTTTTAATATAAGTAAAGGGAAATGAAATGTTTTTAAATGGGAACGCTAATACACTTTTTACTCACAACTTCATCCCCATTTCTCTCACAAAATTGTACTTTAAAAAAATTCCCTATTAAAGGGAGATTATTTTAAATGATAACTCACGAAAATTAATATTTAACGGAAGAATAAAATTAATTATAACCATTTCATTTTTCTCAAATACATTTCAACTTTATTGGTAATTCATTTTTGTTTCTTTCAAAGATATAAGGAAGATAACTTTCAAAAATAAAATAGTATAAGAGGCTAAAAAAGGGAGGAGGGGTGGGAGAGACCAAAAGAATTCAGAATGTAGAGTAATTGGACTTGATTAAAACCATCAAAATATATAATTTCTAGAGAGAAAAAAGAGAAGTGAAGATAAATCTATCTCATTTCATTTAATACCATCTCGATTTTAATCAAAAAGAATTTTTAAGTTGTAGTAATCAATGATATAGAGGATCTAAAACAAATTGAAAAATTCTTCCAACGAGGAAAATTTACCAAACGACTTTTTTTCCATCTAATATCATTAAAACTCATTTCTACAATGATTAAAGCTCCTGTTTAAATTTAATTTATTGCAGCAAGCTTTTAAGCATATTTTTCACACTTTCCCTTCGAACCTTGAAGGTGATAGAATTAATAGCAGGGGAACAATGATGCCATTATTCATCGTCTTTTTTAGCTGATGAAATGATATTTTTTAATGGAATAACTAATCTCTTTATTTTTTTAACCTCACGTTTATTTATTAAAGGTATACTTATTACAACACGAATGAGATATTTCCTTTTTTTATATACTTTTACAAAACATGTTCTTATATTGTTTTATTTAATAATTTAAATTAACTATTCACAACAAGAATAGAATTAACATAACCAGAGTTTTTATTTCAGAAAGAATGTTTCACGATTCGAATTTTATTACCGACGTATTCTGAAATTAAACGATGACCGAGCTCGCCCAAAAGATTTTAAAGTTACCAAAACATCATTTAAACCAGTGATTCTCAAAGTGGTCCTTATCGACCTCCAGGGGTCTATGATGACCAGTAAGGAGTCTACGTCAGAGGAAAAATAATTGGGGAGTCCATGAGGTGCAAATTGGGGTCTATACGATAGGAGCTCTCAATAAACCAGATCGTGACTTTAATTTTAAAAGAAAATTTCATGTAGTGGAAATCAGATTTTACCTATTAAACAGATTTATGTACTAAATTTATTGAGGTTTATTTGCAGTTAAAGGTGACAGCATAAATTGTGTTTAAACAAGAACCATCATTCCAAAGTTTTTTTGGAAAATTAAGCTAAAGGAGTATAATGTTGTACGTCACGAATTTCCCCAGTTTCTCAAATTGCCAGGAAATTGACGTTTTAACCTACTTTGAACTTTTAAATGCCCTTTAATCAGATTTTGAAGCTAAGTTTGACAATGCTTTGACTATATATCGTAATATTACAGTAGAATAAAAGAGGGGGGGGGAGACTGGACACTACTAATCGAGGACATTTATGGTTAAATCTGGCAAGATTTATGTGTTCCATATGTTGAAAATTTGTCATAGACGCACCGGATTCATCCCTCCCATTAAAAGTACTTGTTTCTTGCTCAGCTATTCTATTTAACATCTACTACATTTTAATTTAATCAACCTGCGTTTCTTAAGTTTTGAACACAACACTTCACAACAGTTATAAATTTAAAATGTTTAAAGCAAGTAGTAGAATCAGCAGTTAAAAAGGTATTTTTGATAAATTTGCAAAAATTCAACATTAGAGGATAGCAGGGGTCTACCCAAAACCGAAAAACATGGCAAGGAGTCCATGAGACAAAAAAAAAATGTTTGGGAACCTCTAATTTAAACGTTGTTATATAATTCTATAAATTGAAAGTAAGCATTGCAAGCTTATTCAATAGATAAGTTCCTGTTATATAATTTAGCTTTCTGTGAAAAAAAGAGAAAAATAAATGCGAATACCATATTTAGGGACACATAGACTCCTCAACTAACTTGTTGTAGAGCGTTAAATACACACAATGTAATTAACTCTCCTTAAATAGATATTCGATTCCTATTGATTGATTGGTTTTTTGCTTAAATCCCTGCAAAAAAAAAAAACAAATAGACAATACACCGTATTAATGTTACTTCTTATTGGTTATTCCTGCTTGCTCTAGAATCTTTACACTCTTTAACAAAACGTAGACACCCCACCGTCATGGAAATACTTTGACTTCTGCGCAAATTAGAAAGAAAGGGTTTCGATATAATTTTTGTTGGGTTCCTGGACATGTGGGTATACTTGGTAATGAACAGGCTGATAACGCTGCACGATCCATGTCCGATCACATGCAGCAACCTGTCTGTTACCATGATTTAAAAGCATCTATACTACGCTATATCCACAGTGTATGGCAAGAGACTTGGGATCAGCAGGTCATCAACAAACTACATTACATTCATCCTTCCATTACTCATTGGGCAGCGGTACCAATACGAAGACCTGGTGTCCGCTTGACTCGACTTCGTATAGGACACACCCGTCTAACACATAGACATTTATTGCTAGGAGTGAACCCCCCAGTTTGCGACTTTTGCCACTGTAACTTCTCCATTTTACACATTTTAATACAGATAAGAGATACCTTTATATATAATAGAGATACCTTTTAGATAATTCCAAAGTATTCATCTAAAAGGATCATCTTTTTTAAAACAAATCTCTTAACTCTGACTGATTTGGTGGGGAAACTCCCCATCCAAATCTTTTTGCATTTTTACGTTCAATTGATATTTTACATCAAATATAACTATTTTAGGAATTTTATTCAATCATCAATTTTATATATTTATATAAGAGAATCGTGAACAATTTAACATTTCTACATCTTTTTTAATTTTTTACTCAATTTTATATTTTATTCTCAATCCGGCATTTTAAAATACATTTTCATGTTTTATGTATATGTATATTTTTAAACTTTTAGTATATTAACGAATGTGTGGCGCAGTTTAGCCAAACTTGGCTCTTGTGCCATAAAATGTCCATACTCACACTCACACTCCTGCTATACCAGCTTAATTGCAATGAATAAGATCTTTCTGAATACATACTCTTGGAGTTTGAGATTGTTCTTTGTGAAAATTTGCTTAGAACTTTGTGTGAGTGTGCTTTTATATGTTTATATATTTAGAATATTATTTCCTTTAAATTTTTGTGCCTTATTGCTTAAACCAAGAGTGGGCAAATAACAGTTCGCAAAGAATCTTTTTGCAGCCCGACAAGACGGTTAGAAAACTAAATACAGTAGAACGTCGTTTATCCGAGTGAATTGGGACCAGACACCGTTGATACGCGATTGTTCGGATAACCGAAAACCGAATGCGATCCATGCAGTATAAGAAAGCGGACACTATACGAATATTGAAAATCATCCTATGCTGGAAACGTGCTTGAAGAAAAAGCAAAATAGGTGCAAAATGTCACAATTTTGCCTTTATTGTGGAAAATAATCACTTATTTTTCGCTGTACCATTGCACACCTTTGTTCTTTTGGCTGCAAGGTTTCTGATTCTCTTGAGCAGCAGCAGCTGAGTAGGACAGCACTCTGATTGTTGTTCGTACCATTGCTGTCTCTAACGCAGAAAAAGCGTCATCATTTGATGGACCACTGAGCATTGCACTGTTCGAAAACGTATCCGGACCAAAGTCCGGATATTTGACGCTCCGGATAATAAACGTTCGGATTAATGACGTTCTACTGTAGATTGAAAATGCTCTCCATATTTGGTTAAACATATATTTGTGAGCAAATTTTTCTTGCATGAAGACCAGGCCAATGGATTTGATTTAGGCCAATGGATTTGATCAAAATTTTAGGGTTGTCGAATACCTTAATTCTATACACTTTTAACAAATTCAATAACCCATCACTGACGAACACTGAGGATCGCAAATAGTTAAGCATGATTGAAAAGTGTTAAGAGTAAAACTACGGAATTTTTTTCGCCGCATAAAATATTCCTAATGGTAATTTGTATGTGCTCGTAGCAGTATATCTTTAGCAACCAAAAAATTTCCAATACCGGTTCGTAAGTAAAATCACCATAATGTATCACTCAGAGGTAGTGAGACACCTTTTACAATAAAATAGCATTTTAAAAGCTGCTAAACAACTGCTCTAAAATCCAATAAAAAGTTCGAAATGCAAACAAAAAGTACAAAAAAAAAAGGATTTCCATGTCGTAGTCGTATATTTTTCTTTCGACACGCATCACATCCCCCCCCCTCTCATTTTGCCAAAATTCTCTCCTCCCTATCCCGAAATCGTTCAAGCATCGAACTCAATTCCACATCCAACCTTCCATTTCGATAACGGAAATAAATATAACAGCAGATGCACCGTTCTAGTTCCTGTGTTTGACCTAACAATCAAAGCCACTTTGAAAAGAAAAGGAACTTTGTCCTTTTTACGGTTTATAAAACTCGCTCTGACTATAAAACGAACTCCAAATAGCCCCTACGAGCCTAGTTAAGGGAGGGTGTGAGGGAAAAAAAATTACAAAAACCTTCGCATTACTGCAGAAATCAGGTTCCAATCAAGAAAGTACTGTTGACGAACCTCCCCAGCCCAGCTGGGTCGTGGACCTAATAGCCCCCGACATTGAATCGGCGTCTTTTACAACGTTTTCCCACGAGACCCAGGTGGTAAAATACGTCCCTCGACTGCGAAAAAAAAAGTCACCACCCTTCGCTTCTACTCGATGGTATAAACTTAATCTTCCGACAAGGGCCTAACGGCTGAAGAAAAAACATTGTACTTTCCAACGAAACGACATACTCCTAGCTCGGTTATCGTCGCATTTATACCAAACTCCTCGAGATGTTATAGGCTGGTATAAAACCTCGGTAGAAAAGTCTCCGCCAATCAAATTGTAGCCACTGAAAAGGAACGAACCAATGGTACCTCATTGTATACGGAACGGATAATAAAAGCTTTTGTTAACAATAGGTTCTTCCCGAAAAAGGTTCAAGAAAAACAGACCTCGACGGGTTTTGGTGGACTCATAAAAGAGTGTGTGGTGTTTTTTGGGGTGGGCCACTTAGGGAAAGCTCCAGTTCTTATTAGCTGGAACCGACGAGGAATTTATCGTTTGCTCGACCCTTTCTCCCCCCCCCCTGTATTAGATTAAATAGAAGGTGGGTTCTTTGTGATTACACCCGCGCCACTTCTATTCAAAGACAGCAGTTCTCGTTCTCTGAAAACCTGCGGTATTTTTTTTCCTGCAGAGGGCGCCTCTTTGTGTTTTTTGTTCCTTTTAGGGGCTCAGGAGGTTAATTGTATTAACGCATAGGGGAGAGACGTATTCAGTTTGTGAATGAGGAGTGTTGGAGAAGTTGAGATGGTGTGGGGGAAGGGCTAGACTTAGAGAGGGGAGATGGCTGATGAGGTACAATTGTGAGGAATAGTGTTTAAATTTCAGCAAAAGGCACCCAGTTCGAAATGATCAATTAAATACAGCGGAACACATTGTGTGTGTAAAGCTGTAAATTAGATTTAATTCTAAAAGAAAATGATGAAAGATAAATCTTTTTAAGCACTTAATCATGTTATAAATTGGTTAAGGAGAGGGAACTAAAGAGTTGTATTTTCATGATTAATTAAATAAATGGGATAGTTTAAAAACTAATTTAAATTAATAAACATGGAGAAGGTTCTAATCATGAAGAGGTTATCATCACTGATAGTTATTATAAAATAATGAAGTTATTTGAAGTCTCATTTTTTATCGTATTTACCTCAATTTTTAACTACTTTTTTTCTCTTACAAATAATAAGACGTTAAATTATTTTATAACCTTATAGATAATAAGGCGTATTTTATATATATTTTTATTTATTACAATTAGTAAGAAACAAAGTGGTACATATAAGCCAAAATCAAAAATTTTACTAAAGACAAAATCACCAAATACTTCTTTGAAAAATATAATAAATACTAAAGTTTATGGACACGATTTAGACGATTATTCTCTTTTCAAGTTTCCCTAAAGGGTACCCGACTACTTGTGACAACTTTTTCTTTAAAAAATGGAGATACGGTGATTTTTCTTTTTGTTGTTTTTAGATTTGTTTAGTACATTTTAAGAAAAATATACTAAAATTAAGAATATAAAAAGAAATTATTATTACTAAAAAATGGGGGGGGGGATTCTAAAATAACAGCGAAAAATAGCATAAACGCAGCCCATTCTGTACCAAAAGTTATGAACAAATTTTCAATTTTCCAAATCTGATATTTTGCTATGTTATTCATTTTTGAAATGACCTTCAAGATAAGATATATTTCAGTTTTTACAAAAACTAGAGCACTTTATCTTAGTTAGTGTATTAAATTGCTTAAGAAAACAGAGATTGTATTAACATATGGGACTGTAAGTTTTGTAATAAGGCAGTGATTGATAAATATGATAGTTAAAACACTTCTATTATAATACAGAATATACACCAAAAATTTCAGTCGATTCTTTTCAAAATCTTTTGAGCAATCACTGTCCCCTTTAGAGAATTTTCAGAAAAATACATTTCGAGTAAAATGCTCTTTAAAATATGACATCTTGCTTAAAATAATGGCATCTGCTTTTACTAAAACACTTGTAGTTTTTGTTCTAGTGAACGGAAAATGATAAACTTGGTATTTTTATAAAGCTAATAAGATGGCATATAAAATAAAATCATAAAAAAAAAATTTGTCAATTTTTGGCAAAATTCACTATTTTAGGAAAGCCGGATACCTTAAAATATATCTTTAAAAAAATAACACCCATAAAATAATTGACAAAATTTTTAGAGTACTACTTTTACTTTTTTAGCTTTGTTTTTCGGAACTTCTTTTTTCCTCCTTAAATTTACATTTTCTGAGAAGCAAACCAAATCACTTAATTAAAAATACAGCAGATACTAAAATTATAATGCAAGTATTTTTATAAAGACAAACATTCCTAAATTAAAATTTTTTGTAAAAACTTGGAAAATATTATCTGTTGTAAAAGAATTAACGAAAATTCAATATATATATATATACATATATCTTTTTTGTTCAATCGTTAATATAAAATACTTTCTATTCATCTTATCAAGTTCAAATAAGTTTTTTTAAACTTGTAGTGGATGCCACTTGATGTTAATACAGTTTTTTCAAACATTAAATCATTAATTACCAGTTCATTAATTTAACTAAATTAATTACTGGTTTTCGGAGCCAATTTAGATTCGTCTCCATTGTTTTAACAATGTAACTGTTAAAACAATGACAAAAGTTGGCGTTGAAAACTGGTTTCTTAGCCAAACTAGCCAAACCGGGTGTGCATTGTTACAACAAAGCAGACAGATCATGCTCTTTTTCAATTCCTACTATTTGTTCACTCTATCTTTTATATATATATATATAACTTTTTGAGTGCAATCTGGCTTGCATCTAATATTACATATTTAATCTCGAAAGTAAGAATATTGATCTTTTGGGTTATAACGTGGCATTAGTGGGAGTAATGAATAATGTGGGAGTTATGATTGATGTAGGAAAAATGAAAAATTGTTGAGAAATTGGAGTACCGTTCATCGATTTCATTTATTAATAGGATGATTTGGGGTGAGTTTTTTTTTTTTTTTTTTGATGATTTATGTAATCTGTTTTGGTGTTGTTAAGTATTTAATTTTTGAATATACTACATTCTTGATTTGAATTTTCAAACTTTTGAGGTTTTTTCATTCTATACAACCATTTCAAGGATCGGTGCATATTCTTTGATTTTTTTTTATGGTTGTTGTGTATTATGCACTAAGTTGTTTTAGCATTTTAAGATTTTTAAGTTATATCTTTCAGAATGCCATGGCGAACAGTTTAATTTTTTTAGGTATTGAAAAGAGAAATATTTTTTTAATTTTAAATTTTTAAATAAAAAACTTTTTTAAATTTAAATTTTTAAATTTTAAATTTTTGAGAATTTGGATATTTTCAGATCAGTTTACCAAATTCAATAGGGGGAAGGTTGCGCCATCAAACTAGTTTAACCCCACTTATCGGTCCTAAGTCTGAGGTTGCACTTGGATATTTTATAAATTTTAACTTATACAATTTTAATTTCGCTTGAAAACGTTGATCTTCATTATTTTTATTCGCCATTGATATTTTGAAATGGGATGTCGTACTCTAGGCTTAATATGATTTCGAATGTTTGCTTAATTATATTTGTGTGATGTATTTTAAATATATTAAATATATATATATATATATATAGTTCAAATTCAATCGTTAATAAAATACTTTCTATTCATTCATCCAAAGTAGGAATTGACTTAAAAATGTTTTTATATTACTTGTTCTTATATATTTAATGTTACTTTGTTAGATTAGAATATATATACCCTTATAAAATTGTTTTAAGAATATTATTACAACAAAAAAAATTATTTAAATGTAATATTTTGGCAAAAAAATAACTTAGAATGACCTTTTTTCGAAACATTCTCCTTTTATGAAAAATGCTCCTATAACAAAAAAATTTTTGCTTATGTATAGCAAAGACTTCTCCAGAGGGCCTGAACTAAGTCTTTTGAAAAATTTACATTATTTTCAGAGTTAATACCAATTTGTGTGTGTGTGTGTGTGAAGTAATTATCAGTGTTTTTTTTTGTTAAAATTTCTCCTCTCTGATGTATTAAAATATGGATAAAAAAATCCACATTTATAAATTCTTTATTTTAAAAATTTTACTTCAAGCTTGAACAGAGGTTTGAGCTATACATAGGCAAAATATAATTATTACGATAGCATTTTCCATAAAAGCAGAATATTTGATAAATAAATGATTATTCATTTTTTGGGCAGAATATCGCTTTTAAATCATTTTTAATTGTAATAATACTCTTAAAACGATTTCAAACGTGTATTCTAAATTAGAATACATCAGTAGCACACACAAAAAAATTTTAAGGGGGGTTATATTGGGACCACTTGGTCGAAAGTCCCCCAACTCGTATCATACCTCAAGACAACACCAATTGATTCTTCTGATTTTGTTAAAAAAAAACAGTAAAAATAAATTATTGAATTAATAATTAGCATTAATTAATAAAATAAATTGTTAATTACAAGAACTTAATAAAATTTTACGTTATTTATATATATATATATATCTAAGCATAAATCGTAAAATGCGAAAAAAATGGAGTAAATATTCGTAAAATTATTCCAAATTTCTTGCGGATATTAATTGGGTGAAAAAGAAACATTGGGTTTATGCAAAACTTTTCAGTTGACTACGTCCTGCACGAAACACCGGCGCATGTCGGAACGCGGAGAAACCGATTCACGCAGCATAGGCAGTTCAGACAAGTTTCGTGCAACTGCTATGCGAAGGAACGTTGTTAACCATCAAACAAGGTGAATGATGGCACAAAGACGCCAATTGGACATGTTTACAAAAGGAAGAATCGTTGGAATGCTGGAATCCTCACGATCACAAACCGAAGTGTCTCGAATTCTGAATGTGGATCAGTCTGTGATCTCAAGACTGTGGCAGAGGTTTCAAAGAACGGGAGATGTTACCCGACAACCAGTATCAGGTCGACCAAGAGTCACAACCCCTCGCCAAGACCGATATCTGGTAATAAGTGCGCGACGTCAGAGGGGCAGTACTGCCAGAGCACTGGGTTCGGCGATCACAGTCGCCACAGGAATACGAATTTCGAGACAAACTGTTTACAGGAGACTCAATCATGCTGGCCTGTATGCCAGAAGACCAGTAGTTTGCATTCCCCTCACGCCTGCGCATAAACGCGCTCGTTTGAACTGGAGTTTGAAATATCAACATTGGAGTGTGGGAGAGTGGGCCAATGTGATGTTCAGTGACGAGTCCCGGTTTAGTCTGAGTAGTGATTCTCGGCGGGTAACGATATGAGAGAACGTGGAACACGTTTTGAACCAAGAAACTAACGGAAAGACATCATTTTCCATCAAGGGGAGTAATGGTATGGGCAGGCATCATGATGGACGGCCGCACAGACCTCATTTCTTTGACACGAGGTCTGTGACTGCTCAAAGATACAGAGACGAAGTTCTGAGCCTTATGTTCGCTTGTTTCGAGGTGCTGTCGGTCCTAACTTCATATTCATCGATGATTATGCGCCATGTCACCAAGCGGTGCTGATTGATGACTTCCTTGAAACGGAAAACATCCAGCGCATGTCATGGCCTGCGAACTCCCCTGATTTATATCCAATCGAGCATATATGGGATATGCTCGGGAGACAAATTGCTGCCCTTTCGCACCCACCAAGTTCCGTTACAGAACTGAAGAGAGCTCTCCAAGAAGCTTGGAACCGTTTGAGACCACAACTCATTCATCATCTCATAGCAAGTATGGTAAATCGCTGTGCAGCGTGCCTGGCTGCAGAGGTGACCACACGCCTTATTAACTGCAGCATCAGTATTTTATTTAATGTTTTCTTTCATTTTTTCTTTAAAGTGTGAATCCTTGCTATGCTCAGTTTTCCTTCAAACTGCTACTTTGGATAATAAAATTAATTATTATCATTCTTTTGATTTGCTTTCTTATTTTATAACCATTTTACACTCGCATATCACGTTTCCCGCCATTCTTATTTTCAATTCCTTCTTTATTCATATAATAATCAATTGTGCTTAACTTTTGGACACCAGTGCATATATATATATATGATTATCAATCGAAAAAACTCAAGGGCTTTGGGGGTGTCCTTACACCTAGGACACCCCGCTTGTGTGCGCCACTGAGTGTGACTCTAAATATTAAAAAAATATTCGTTTGTTCGAATTTGAAAAATTACGGTTCCGAACGTAGGTGGCTTAGAATCAATGACGGCTTAGATTCGAACAAATACGGTATATTATCCATATTTTGTACTCTAATATTACTATTGCTACTAATGCCACCTGTCTGACGTAGTCAGATCTAGGCCCATGAAATTCATCATGGCATCGGGCTATATTGTACGTCTGTCGTTAGCCTAAGCTTTGAGCCCCATGAAGGTGACAGTCTGGTTTTGCTCACACAACACGATAGATGGCGACACCATTCGGACCCACTGATTTAACGAGCATGTTCTCGTTTTATGCTTGGCGGGTATTTGGTGGCATCGGGTATCGAACCCAAGCCTTCCGGTCTGTAGTCCGATGCTCTAACCATTAGGCTACCCACGGCCTCAATTTTATTATTTCCAAGATGAATCTAAAATTATCATTGTTATATACAGATGTATCACAGATAGTAACTCGACCTTTATAAAAAGTGGTGAGTGGGTTACGATTCAAGAAAAAAAAGTTTATACTTTTTTTTTCTTTTCTTTTCTATCAAAGATCAGAATACTTTAGATCTAAATCTATTAAGTCAGAGAGGGGAAAAGTCATTAAATGGCTTAAAAAATTTCAGATGGTTCTCAAAGCCTAACTCATGATGAGGTAACTAAATATTATGTCAAAAATTAATTAGTGTAAAAGTAGATTAATTAAACCGTTAATTAGAGGGACGTTGATTTTAATTTTCTTTAATTTACTGATGAAAACCTAATTAACTTGATTAATTACTCAAAAAATTAGATTAAAGCAGAGATTTTCTTGTTTAAATTCTTCGTAAAAGAAATTCCTTAAAATGATCTATTACTAATTGTCCGTTCTATTTTTAATCCCCTTAAATGACGTAGGAATTTGAATTGGGGGAAAAGGGGAATTTTATAGAATATTTGATAGAAAAATCTCATTTGTTCATACCTTTATGTCATACAGTTCCATGACACAATAATTAAAGAAACGACAAATGCGTGAAAAGAATGTCAATATTTAAGAGAATATTAAAACTATTTGGCGGGTTTTTCCTACTAATCACACTAAAAGCATGTAAAGTTTTTATTTTAAATGCTTTGATGGACACAAGGAAAAAAGTGGTTCTTATACACTGGTGTCCAAAAGTTAAGCATAATTGATAATTACGTGAATAAAGAAGAAACTGTAAATCAGAATGGTGGGAAACATGATGTGCGAGTGTAAAATGGATATAAAATAAGGAAGCAAATCAAAAGAATGATAATAATTAATTTTATAATCCAAAGTAGCAGTTTGAAAGAAAACTGAGCATAGCAAGGATTCACACTTTAAAGAAAAAATGAAAGAAAACATTAAATAAAATACTGATACTGCAGTTTAATAAGGCGTGTGGTCACCTCTGACATCCAGGCACGCTGCACAGCGATTTACCATACTTGCTATGAGATGATGAATGAGTTGTGGGCTCAAACGGTTCCAAGCTTCTTGGAGAGCTCTCTTCAGTTCTGTAACGGAACTTGGTGGGTGCGAAAGGGCTGCAATTTGTCTGCCGAGAATATCCTATACATGCTCGATAGGATTTAAATCAGGGGAGTTCGCAGGCCACGACATGCGCTGGATGTTTTCCGTTTCAAGGAAGTCATCAATCAGCACTGCTCGGTGACATAGCGCATTATCATCCATGAATATGAAGTTAGGACCGACAGCACCTCGAAACAAGCGAACATAAGGCTCAAGAACTTCGTGTCTGTATCTTTGAGTAGTCACAGACCCCGTTCCAAAGGAATGGAGGTCTGTGCGGCCGTCCATCATGATGCCTGCCCATACCATTACTCCCCTTGATGGAAAATGTCTTTCCATTTTGTTTCTTGGTTCAAAACGTGTTCCACGTAATCTCCATATCGTTACCCGCCGAGATCGTTACCCGCTCAGACTAAACCGGGATTCGTCACTGAACATCACATGGTCCACTCTCCCACACTCCAATGTTGATGTTTCAAACTCCAGTTCAAACGAACGCGTTTATGCGCAGGTGTGAGGGGAATGCAAACTGCTGGTCTTCTGGCATACAAGTCAGCATGATTGAGTCTCCTGTAAACAGTTTGTCTCGAAATTCGTATTCCTGTGGCGACTGTGAGCGCCGAACCCAGTACTCTGGCAGTACTGCCCCTCTGACGTCGCGCACTTATTACCAGATATCGGTCTTGGCGAGGGGTTGTGACTCTTGGTCGACCTGATACTGGTTGTCGGGTAACATCTCCCATTCTTTGAAATCTCTGCCACAGTCTTGAGATCACAGACTCGGTTTGTGATCGTGAGGATTCCAGCATTCCAACGATTCTTCGTTTCGTAAACATGTCCAATTGGCGTCTTTGTGCCACCATTCACAACGTTTCTTCGCACAGCAGTTGCACGAAACCTGTCTGAACTGCCTATGCTGCGTGAATCGGTTTCTCCGCGTTCCGACATGCGCCGGTGTTTCGTGCAGGACGTAGTCGACTGAAAAGTTTTGCATAAGCCCAATGTTTCTTCTTCACCCAATCAATATCCGCAAGAAATTTGGAATAATTTTACGAATATTTACTCCATGTTTTTCGCATTTTATTATTTTTGCTTAATTTTTGGACACCAGTGTAAATATAATTGTATTTAAAATAATATAACTTTATCCTAACTTCTATAACATTCTAGATAACTGTGTTTAAGATAATACAACGATCGCTGATAGGTTAAAAATTACGATACTTAACCGTTTCGCCCAAAGAAGCGATAGCCACTAAAAATGATACAACTGACGCTAACCGAAATACTCCCTTTTACCATCCCATTTTCAAAACAAGTCGTGCTCTCTTCTGATCAGTAACGTCTTTTTTATAATGCATCAAAAATAGATGAAAAAACAATGAGAATTAACATTTCAACATTTTTTTATGTGTATATTGTGTGTTGTTGCCTGTAAAGCCTGCATGGCGAGATTTGCACCGGTGAAACGGAAAAGTACCAAAATTATTTTTTATTCGAATTTTATAAAAATCTGAATCTATGTTTTAAAATACAAGGAAACATTTAAAAACTTTTTCGCAAGACAAACGCAATACAGAAAATTATTATATAACAAATTCATTACACACAGAGAGACAAATTTAATTCCGTTTTTTCCCGCTAGAATAAATTCCATCTTAATATTTCTCAAAATAATCTTGCAAAACAGGTGATTGTTACAAAAATATTACGTAATTACAAACTTTCTTAATAAAAATAAATATAGCAAGTAGTAAAGTTTCAATATCTGCTTCTGGTTTTTGAGAAAATAAAAGTATTTCATTATTTTTCTTAAGTATTTTTCATTACGTTTAAAAAGGCAGTTTTATCTAATAAATAAAAATTCTTACAATTACGCAAAATTAATTGTAAAATCATTTTTAATCAATGGCGCACACATATTATAATACCCATTTATTATAAATTAATTTTAGAATCAACTATAATTTTTATTTCATGAACGTGGAACAAAAAAACAACAACAAAAAACAAAAAAAGAAAGAAAGTTCTGAAAGTTTTTTATGCCTTATTTTTTATTTTACTTCTACTTTATTTTATTCCTTTTTAAATTTTTTACGTTTATTATTTGACTTCATCTTTTTTTTTCTTTTTTTAATTGAAGTATATTTTTTACAGCTGATTATTTACAGAGTTATTTTTTTTTTATCTGATATTCAATTTATCCCTAAACAAAGCTTATATTCTTATTCTTATAAATGTTTTACATTATTTATATGTGGAAAAAAGTAAATATTTTTAAAATAATATTTTAACTTAAAGAAAATTTTGAAAAAAATCGTCTGTTTCTCGAAAATTTAATTAAATCACTGATCACTAAAAATATCGTCTGCACAGATCAGATAATTAAATTGAATATGTTACAATTTGTTATGTAATTTAGAAAATACAAAGACTATATAAAAAATTCTAAAACTGTAAGAAATAAAATAAATTTGTTCAGTTTCGGACTTGGAATAGAAGATCAAGGTTGAGTCTGCTTCATTCCAGCGATTGCATTTGATCACATTATTAGGGTAATCATTGCAAGTATGAAAATTATATAAGCAATAAATTTATGTATCAAAAAAACAATTGCTTTATTATAAAAAAATATATGACTTTTTTACAAACACTTAGCATCCATATTTTTTTGTTGACGTAAGTCTAGTTTATATTATGGGAAGAAATCTAAGGATTTGCATTTGAATTGCAAAACCCGATCTTATAATGAAACTCTACTCAACACAAAATATATGCCTGCCAAGCTTAAAGTCCTTAGGTCTAAAAGTTCCGGATATCTTTCGTGATGACGAAGTGATTCGAAATTCTTCAATGTGTATGTGATATTTCCCTTAAAATTTCTCTCTGGGGATTTTAATTCCTAATCAGGGACGTCTTAATGCATGTTCCAACTGGGCCCGGGACCAGGGCCTTGGCCACATTAGGAGCCTCATCTCATTCTCGACTAAGTCTTTAATAATATCATTATTCGAATAATTTCAACGGTCCAATGTTATTTCCGATTGTATTCTCCAAAATATTGAGAATTTTGGATGATATGTCAACTGGCTACATGTGATGACCGTCGTCCACGTACAGACTTAGGCCTGCTGTCATACACCATCATTTAATCAAAAGGTGGCAGTCGGTTGAGCTAGTTTGTATGATTGTAAATCATGCACATTTATTTGTTTCGGGTTATTGTTTGTACGAATATTGTACAACATATATATGCTATGTACTGTGTATTTTTAAGGGTCATAGGTGCGGCCTATATTTGTGTAGGGGCACAGAGTCTCAGGAAGTCTTAAGACGTCCCTGTTCCTAATGGTCTTGAGTCCTCCAAGACTTCGTGATAATTAATTTCTAGTTTACCCTCCAAATGGTAAATAACTATATAACCTTGGTCCCCAAAACTAAAACTTTGGCGTTTTTAAATCAGGAGGATGCAATCTTGCATCATCCTCGTATATGGACCAATCAGAAAAACTTTCCCCTCCAGTCACATGATTTTAATAGCTTCTGGATGTGGTTATAATATTAATAGAAGAGATCGCCGGAGCGAGGAAGTATCCTTCTATTTTGTCCTTTGTATTGCTTGAGCGCGTGTTTGATGTTCCTGTTGCCCCTTTTGTGTTTTTCATCGTCAGTAATTGTGATATTAAGATGGCAACATGTGTTTCCTCATCATTCCATTCAACGACTGCAACAATGAAATTTATTGATTCCATCCCAAAATGTCATATTACAAGTCAAAAATGCCATAAGTCAAGCCAAATTACTTCATGCATATACTATACTGTTCGAATTCATTGGGACAAACATATTTTTCTTGTCTGAGTTAGTATGTGATTACCAGTGATGTCCCGCACTGTCTCAAATCGGTTATATCTGCCTAGAGGTAGTGTGGTGGATTGACTTTGACTATAATTTACTCTTTTGACTGGTTTTAGTGTATCAGTGGTTCAGTTGTGAGCAATTCAGTGTGATTATAATTTTGCGTTCCGTGTAACACGTGTTACTTTTGCTTGTTCAAAGATAAATATTATTCCGAGGAAGCGCTCTAAAATAACCTTTCTTAACGAACCCACTTCTATGAATGTGAGAGATACAGCTCTATTGCAGTTGGTGTGTACAAATCCAGTGTTTCAAGAATTTTAAGAACATTTCAAGAATTCGAAACATTCTCTCTAAAAAGAAAAGGAGAATGTGGGCACAGGTGGAAAACTACTTCGAGAACTGATAAAATTCTAATAAGAAATTGCAAAATAAATTCAAGGAACACAAGTGGAGACCTTTGAAAGGATTTATTAGAATATAGTGTTTAAGTGAATACCTCAATTGCATGCAAAAGCTTCTGGAAGTTGGACGTAAGGCAACAAACTCGAGGATAAAACAATTTCTAGCTCAGAAAATGATGGAAAAACGTTTAGCATGGGGGCCAAAAAATACCGATCTTGGACTGTTAACGACTGGGAAAAGGAATTTTCAGTGATGAAACATTTATTTCTGCAAGGATACAAATCAAGTGCAGTAAGACAAAGTGAAGGTGAAACGCTTTTGACAAATCATATCCAACACACTGTAAAACACCGTTCTGAAGAGATATTTTGGGATATTTTCATAATAAATGTGGCACCGAAAATTTAGTTCCTCTTTAAGGCATGATGAGCTCTGTCAAATACATAGAAATATTACGTAGTAGGATTTTTCAATTCATGATAACAATTGATGGAACATTTCAACAGGGCTCTTTGTCCCAATTCGATATCAGTCTAGAGTTTTAAGCGGGGAAATGAAATACTTGTTTGGCCTGGTATTTCACCAGACCAAAATTATATTAAGAATTTATGCCGTGTTCTCAAAAATTTTTTAGCTAAGATAAATTGCACGACAGTAGAACAGATGACAAAAATTGCTATACAAATGTAATTCATAGACAATAAAGTCAAGAACACATGTGTAATACACTAACGGAGTTAGTGACAAAATGTGTTCAACAGCTCATTTCTGCTAAAAGAGGACAGTAATAGAAAAAACGCCTTAGCATTTTAAATGAAGAGAAAGTAGTTATTTTATCTTTCTCCGGGATAAGTTGGTTTAAAGTTTTGATTTGCCATTGGAATGTGAATAAAAACAAACGTAAAAGTTATCGCAACTCTGCGTTTTTTAAACTTAGAGCTTTCAAATTTTGTGAGTTTGTAGAAAAGTATATAAACTATAATTTAGACTCAAGAAATTAGATTTGATTTTTTTTATTGTTTTTTGTCAATTGAAGCGTTAAAAAGAAAATTTTCACAAAATCGAGGAATCCCAAAAGAAACTCGTAATAATTCCACTCGATTTATAATACAGGATTTCCTTATCGAAGAACTGATATCGATAAACATTTTCTCACTTCATTTTTACAACAAAAAGCGTAAGAAAATTATCAATCAACCCACAACTCTCCTTTAGGAAATCTGCCCATTGACTCCATCCCCCTCGCCGTGCACCCACGCCAAAATGAATGAAATCTTACATTCATTGAGGCAACCGAAAGCAGGTTATTGACAGCTCTCTTCTTCCTATCATGTCCACTAGTTCACACGTTAGATAAAGAGATTCGATAACGAACTCCACTTTTTTTCGAGAACTTCTTGCTCGTGGGACTTTGATGCGATAATACGAAACCACGTCTTTTATATGACAGACATTATCGATTTCGAATTCGAAAGTGGGTGTCTAATATCTTCTTGGATGAGTAAACAAATCACTGTCGGTATTGATCAGATGTTTGTGTCTTACCGAATTCTAAGCGATTTCCTGGCCGCGAGGTCTTTGACTTAATCACGCGTGTCTCGATTTTTGTGGGGAAGAAATTAGATTTTTTAATGATTTAATTTAAAATATTCCAACGGTTTTTGTCAAACTCACTTAGTTTTTTTGCTTATATATTGATAACATTCTACCAATGTTGTATAATCGATGGATAATAATGCCTGCATAATCGCATAATCGATGTTGCATTTTTAGAACATGACTTTTGACACTTATTACACGAAGGCCTTGTTTTTGTGGTCATAGCACTGGGCAAGGCCTTGATGGACTTGCCCAGTGCTATGTCCATCATAGTCATGGTCACGAAGTCGTGACTGTTAAAACGCATCTTACTAACTAAGCTGTAGTTTCGTGGTAGAATGCTCTAACTAATTATTCTACAAATAAATTCGGCTAAACTCAACTCATGACTAGGCAGATAGTTTTTATGCTTTTAATCACACTCTATATACATATTTACAAAGTTAAGTGAGATTTCTACACATTAATTCTAAATTCTAACAAATACTAGTAAGCGAAGCAAACGTCAACTTGTATAAACTAAGGCAGAACTGAATTAGATCCGAAACATAAAAAACACATCATACAGAGAAAGTGGGAGCGCCATCTTTTGCGCTTTTTGCCACAATTGTCCAGTCGTTTGTTCGAATCTTGGCGCCACTGAAGACCCACCATGTAGAGGAACTACTGTACGTTAAATCTTTTGAGACTCAAATTCCTCGCATTGGTGTAATGTGGCAGCTTAGAGAGGGGGTGCCAGTTCAGGTGTTACCTTTGGCACTTGACCACTTGACCGAGGTTCAAAATTACGAGATCCGTCATTAAGAGCCCTCTTGTAGCTTTATAGTGCAACATTAACATAACTTACATTCTCACTTCTCAGTGTTTTGGCCGCCACAGTAGCTGAGTGGTCATGGTGTTTCACTCGTGATCGTCGAGTCCTGGTGCCACTGAAGACCCGCTGTGTAGAGGAATTAATGCACGTTAAATCTGTCAAGGTTCAATATCCTTCCGTTGGTGTGGTGTGATTGATAGGAGAGGGAGGATGCCAGCTGAGGTGTCCTTATCCCTTGACCGCAGTTCAAAATAACCTCCAATAGCCCTCTTTTTGTTTTAGTGGGCGCCGTTAATCAAAAATCAAATCAATTTTTCAGTGCTTACTAAAAAAAAAACGCTTTACTTATTCAGTATAGATATTACTCAAATAAAACCAATTATACTCACATACTTCACTCCTTTCCCTTACTACATACTCAATAAGATTTGAAACGTGATCACAAGCATTTCTCGAAAGATAACACTTTTAGATTTATTCAGTATTGTTAAATATATATTTCACACAATCTCAGTACACAAAAGTCGTTAACCTTTTCGAGGGTCATTTATTTCCCTTTTGAATTTCTCACAGTTTTTTTTTTTATGTTTTATTAGCAATTAAATAATAGCATTTAAGGAAATATACTTTATTTTGCCAAATTTTATGTTTGCATTTAAATTTTAGGAGTGGGAAGAATACTTTCCAAGGATCCATTCACCGTCGTGAAGAAAATTTAATTTAATGGTGATTATTTGCCATGAAAAGGTGAGAAGCATGTTAAGGGGACATCAAATTCTGCACCGGTCTTCTTTTCTTGTCTTTTTCTGCGACATTTCCTACATCGTTTATAGTTGGAAACCATCTTTGGCATATGATTCCCCCCACTGGCTAAGCGCACATCATCCGGAACTACACACTTATTTGCTTATAAGCCAGTAGAACGTCCTTTCCTTTTTCTTGAGGAATATCCGTCTATTAACTGATGAGCTAATACTATACGGAATGTTTTAGCTGGTCTAAACTTCTATTTCTTTTGTTCTCTTGCAGCAGTATGAAATTGTATATGATGTCAAGGTTAATATGAAAATAAAAGATACGCGCGATGCCATCATTTTACAGATCTTATTTGGTAGCTTTCTTTTCTTTAATCGATGCGATCAACCCCTCCCATGCCATGACATCGTTATATACAGCGACAGCTTTTGAACAAGGTATTTCTTCTTGAATGCTATCTTTTTTTGTCCGATTTACAAATGGCGTAATCGCTGGATTATGTGCATTAGCACAAAACTGAAGCTAGAATTAGTCTTCTCATCGTTATTAATAGAAAAGTCAACATATTATAATGGATTTTGCGCTTCCGGCAGGTGTATTTTGTAAGATCACGTAGATGGGAAGTAATCTTCCCAAGGTCCACGAAAAAATTAAGCAAATAGCAAATTAATCAAAATATTTTTTAAGGAAAAGTGGATATAAATATATATTAAAAAATTTTATTTACTGTGAAGTGTTACCAAAGTTTTCACGTTCTTTATATTTCGAAACAAAGTGGACCTTGAAAAAACTAACTCTAATTTTTTTTTTAAAGTTCACGTGAAACGTATGATCGGTTTTCATTTCGTGAAATACATCGGAAAATATTTGAAATCGTTACAGAAAATGTTATTAATAATTTCAGTCCCTGAAAGTTCAGGAAGATAGATTATTCGAAACCAATCTATAGTGCTCTGGTTCTTAAACTTTTTTTTCAATATACTTCTCAGAGCCACGATAGTTGAGTGGATATTGTTTCTAACTCGCGGCCGGCTTTGTTTTACTAGTTCCATGTTTTCTAGTCTTGATTCTAATAAGGACCAGTCGCTTATTGTGGGACATGCATATGTTAAAACTATCTGAGTTTCAAATCCTCATACTTGTGTGATAGGAATGTTCCAAGAATTGGGTACCTACTTCGGTGTTCGACATCGTCTACTATCCGTCGTTTGATATTCGCCGTAGTCTTTCTGATGCTTATAAAAACATTGTTAATGAACAATCAATATACTTCCCGGTTACGCCCCTTTTTCTTGGTGTACTAACATAAAAAGGTGCTTCTAAGTCAGCTTTTCTCAAACTGTGTGCCCCCCCCCTCCCGTAGGGGAGCGTGATCACTCTATGAGAAGGAGTAAACATATTAAAAGGTCAAAAAGAAAAAAAATTTTAAGAAAATTGTTAATTCCCTGAAAGTAGACAAACAAAATACATTCTGACACAAAAAGAATAAAATACATATTTACACTTATATAAAACAGTTATAAATGTATCAGTACTGCATACAATGTATTTTATAATAAATTTAACAATACTAAATTAAGAACAAGTTTAATAAACACCACCGACCCCATGGGCTTGTCAAAAAAAAATTTTATTCAAAAATTAACTATTATCTTGATTGTACGGTTTATAATTAATTCCATAACTGTCGATTAAAAGTTACACGATTCGCTCCCCATTGCCTTTATTTTCCATGCAGGCATGTGTATGTGATGTATTAGGAGGGGAAGAAGAAAACGAATAAATAGCAAATCCTCTGAATTAAAAAAAAACTCCTTCGTTGACACTGTCATAGTCCTTTTACTGCATTCCAAAGTCTTCGGAATAATTTTATGGGTAGCAGTGCAGAGAAAAGATCGTACTTCAGAAAGACGTATATATACGCCAGGGGCAATTAACAATTTGGCTGAGTGAGACGCTTATATACGCTAATGGCCCTTAAGAGGTTAAAGTCGTATTGCAGCTTTAGCGTCAAAGTATAGTATTATAGAATTCAATACATTGTTATTGAATGGAGAGCGGACGCGATGAAAATTATGATTGGGTCGCAAATATTGAAAGTTTGAGAAGCAGTGTTCGGAGGGAACATTGCTAAAAGCACATACACAGATCTACATTCTCGTGTGAATTTTCGTTGAATTCCAATAAGAGTTCTTCTAAAAGTTCTGTCCAAGAATATGCATTAATGCAATGAGAAAAAAAACCTCAGTACATTTAAGATACTTTTCTTATTCTTAATCCGCATAGCAATGATCATTTTTCAATTCCTACTACTAGTTCACACTCTCTTGCTTGTTCAAATTTTCAATCGTTAATAAAATACATTTTAAAGCACTCAATTGAGTTGAAATTTTATATACACTCGTATTTTGGATGATAATACAGTAATTTAATTATAATTCATAAAAATTAATTGATTAAAACTAATTATTCAAGGAATTACAAATACAGCCACGTTGGCATCATTTTTGGTAACTTAGCAACCCTTTTGGCGACTTGTGCCAAAACTTGAAAAAGTTTTTTTCTCACATTTTAAGGCGCTCATTTGAGCTGAAGTTTTCTACACACTATTGTTATGGGTAACAATACGATAATCTAATTATAATCAAGTAAAATTAATTGTCTGAAATTAATTATTTAAAGATACAGCCCCGTTGGCTCATTTTTAGCGACTTGGGTCAAAATTTTAAAATATTTTTTTCCCTCACGTTTCAAAGCATTCAGTTGAAATGAAATTTTATATACACGATTGTTTTGAATGACAATGCGATACTTTAATAGTAATTAATAAAAATTAATTGCCACTTAATGTTGTGATTCTGTCATATGTATATACATTTTTATATGAATTGTAACTATTTAATAAAAAGTAACTAAAATAATTTTTTTGTTATTGATATAAGTAGGAATTGACTTAATTTTTTTATATTACTTGTTAAGAGTTACAATACAGAGAGGCACACTATCCGTTGGTATGCATTGAACAAATCACGCTAAATCACTTTTCATTCAATAAACATGAATCAGTGATAAACCCTACTTAAGGCTTCCGTAACAGGGCGGGCGCTTTATCAATAAGGCTTAAGTCTAGACACCCTGTAGAGTCATACAAGTTCCGATATAACTGCTGGTTTCGAAAGCAGTATATCAAAACTTCTGTTTCTATTGTCTGAATTGCCATCAGAAGGACTATTCGAAATCTTAACTGTGAGCAAAATAAAAGACAGTTTGCTGGAAATTAAAGGAAGGAAATTGATTTGAGTTATAATTCTGTTTTTATTTTGCGTCAACATAATGTGTTTAGTATAATGAGCTCAATTCCTGACTGTCACGTGATGAAGACAATCACGTGTTCTCCATTGTGAATTCAAAATTTTCAATTAAACTGCTGCAAAAATTTAGACAAAATTTCAAGTTGGATAACTGGGTAAAGATGTTCAAGTATTAAAAAATCCTTCTAAAAACTTTTCAAAATTCAAAAGAGTTCTTATATTATTCGTGTACTTTTAAATCAAGCGCGTTGTGTTTAACTATGTGCATTATAACTGTTGACAAAAATGTTCTTTTTAAAAGAAAGATTTTCTAAAGATAAAAAGTTAGCAACTGATTAACTGAGAATATGTGATTGCGTTTATCACGTGACTATGACGTCACATTAATTTATGAACTGATTGGATGGAAACATATCAATGCAGCTTTCATTGTACTATGACGTCACATGAATTTCGTCCATTGTGTAGTATATCATTTAAACTTATCAATTAACCATCTAAATATTTTTTACTATTTAAAGTTGATCTAATATATCTATTTTTCTACATTTTGGAACAAAAGTTTTCTTCAGTTTTTATTTATTCGCTTATGAATGTTTTTTTTTCCTTCTTATAAACCACACAAACACACTATTTCATGTTTGTATCTCAAATACTGAAATCTTAAAGGTGGCCCTTTCTAGATTTTCAATGAATCTTTTTTTTTCAGGGGCTCTGAATATCAGAGAAGCTTGTACAGCATAGATTCTTTATCGCTTAGGAAATGCTTTTAAGCTCTAAAAAGACTTTTACGGTACATTTAGCAAGAAATTCCAAATGAACATTATTAGATTAGTTTGGGGCATATAAAATCTCAAATTAGGTTACTAAGAAACGACATCATCATTCACATTATCCATTAATATTAAAGAGCTGACAACATGTTTTGTAATGCCATTTTTTATTATTAAATAACCTCTCTTTTTCATAACACAGTTCAGCTATGATAAATCTTTTACTGCGCCTTTTTTAACGCCCTTTTACAGCTTCACTTGTATGTAACGGAATCTTTGAACTCAATTTTTACCCACTTTAAATGGTCAGATAAATTCGAAGTTTTTCTCACTTGTCCAGGACTGATGACAATACAATAATTTAATGATTTTGCTCCATTTTCCTGATCAGGGTCATCAGGATGAACGATTTTCCATTTTTAGATCCCATCCCGCATCTGGCGACTAATTTCAGATCCCATTTCCAGATTTGGGGGCTGAAAGATTCGATAAACTATAAAAGGGTGTTATTTAGTTTTCTTAAACTATAATTTATTTAACTTTAGAAAGACTGAGATTTTGAATATACCTATATTGCTAAAAGCATTCAAAAGGACTGCATTCTGAAAGAATTACTATTAAGTAAAGAAATTTATTTAAAATTAGTTTTTAATATTATTAATTACAATTACAAAACAGGTTATTAGTATGCACTAGTTAATAAATATTAAGAATAAAAAAATTTACCTCACTAGAAAAAAAAATTATGCATTATTATTTGCACATTTTATGCAAATAAAATACGGAAATCCTTTCATGTATACATCTTCAACAAACATTCTTTTGACATTTTTTTTTCATAAATTTAGGGCATAAATGATGTAAAATATAAAAAACTTGTTAGAGCAAATATCACTCCATAAAGATACGAATAACAAGTAGTAATAGTTTATTGAGTAATGGGCCCATTTACAGATAAAGATAGGGGAATAAGGTATGCGGAAGGAAACGAAGTTGTAATGCTAGCAACAAAATAATTTCCACCTTACCTAACCACAGAGACGAACTGGTCATATAAGAAATTTACTCAATTTAATAATAAGAGTCATTTGATTATTTTAAATTTCCCAAGCAGTAAAAATGACTGCTTTGGGGCAATATAGATGTATCTAATACATAAACCGTGAAATAAAGGAAGAAAAAGGCAACTACATTTATTGAAAAATATATGCTGTAGAAAAAGTCACATAATTTTTATGGTATTGTATTATTATATGCGTAAGTTTTTCTTCTAATCAAAACTAAAAAGCAGTCAAAATGACTTCCTTGGGCAATCTAGTGTTAAAAATAAATCCAAAACTTTTATTGTGCTAAACATTCTCTCATATAAGCAGACGCTTAATGTCATGGACCATCTAGATGATCCAGGGTCTCGGCCTTGGTAGAAAGCCCCGTCTCGTTTCCAATTTGGCCTCAATAAGATCATGATCCAAATAATTTTAATCATCAAATATTGTTCTCGGACATATTCCCTGAAAAATTGGGATTTTCTAACTAAATGCCAACTGGCAACACACATAGTGGCCTTTAGTTAGAATTAAGTCATGTCTCCGTTCCAATTAGTTAACTAGAAATATGTCATGTCCATGTCTGGGCCTAGGCCTACCATCATACACCCTCATTTTGGTTCCCTAGGTGAAAGGCGCCAGTTGGTCGAGTTGGTTTGTGTCTAAGTTTGTGAGATTGTGTGCCACTCATATATATTTATACGGGTTACTATTTGTACTAGTATTTGACAACGCGTATGCAATATACTGTCTATTTAAAAGAATCTCAGATAGGTTCTACTTTTGTTTAGGGGCCTAGAGCCTAAATTAATCTTAAGACATAATTACGTATATAAGAGAAAATATTTGTTCTTGTTTCACATGTTATTTTAATTAAGTGTATTTAACTGAACGTTCGTGGCTCCTCTTATTTCGATTATTGGTACAGTCTAGATGAGATAGGCCTTTACTGCAAAACCGTCTTCAGTTTATAAATTAGAATATCTGAACACACCACCTGTCAACTGGAACGTCTTAACACTTCTTGAGGCCCTGGGCCTCTACTCAGAAGTAGACACTGGGTGCCTATACAAATTTAGGTCCCATATATGAACCTTAAAAGAAGACAGTACATTGCATACGTTGTCAAATACTCGTACAAACAATAACCCGAAACAAATGTGCATGACTTACAATCGCACAAACCTGCTCGACCGACTTTCGCCTTTTGACTGAATGAGTAATAGTCAGTGCCACCCATGCACCCAACCAGTATGGACCTCGGCTTGTCACCGACTGGGCTCAGGGTCGAATCCCGAATAAGGCATGGATATAACTTCGAGAAAAGAAATCGGACTTTCGCCTGAAATGGATTCCCGTCTCGAATGAAAAGCAGCGCACCTCTTCTGTTTGCTGGAATAATCAATTGTAATACAAAGTGTATATTATTCTGTGTTTGTTATGTATGTTTCTGTTCTTCCATCTCTCGTCTTTCATATGAATTCCAGGATAAAACACATAACACCAATAAGTAATGATCACTGCCGGTTTAACCATCGGGTGCTTGGGGCAAGGCCCAGGGGCCCAAGGTCTGGAGGAATTCAGAAGGGCCCGGATATGCTGGACTTAGATGTCCTGGTTATAAATTTCGATCCTCCAGTGTCAAGTGGCCTGTAGATCTTCAGCGCCCAGGGCCCGAAATGAGCTTAAATCGGCTCTGGTAGTGATGGTGTATGGTGGTAGGGCCTAGGCCTGTACATGGACGACAGTCATCACATGTAGCCAGTTGACATATCGTCCAAAATTCCTAGTTTTTTGGCGAATACAACCGGAAATAACATTTAACCATTGAAGTTATTAGAATTATAATCTTATTAAAGTTGGGTCTATAGAACGAGACCAGGTCCCCAATTACGGTCGAGGTCCTGGGCTCGGGAAACAGTTGACCCATGCTTTAAAGCGTCCCTGCCTGTTGGTTACGATGCTGTTCCAACCAAGTTATATCGGAACCTGATTTTCAGGTAGAAAATGTAATAAATATTGTTGGTCTTTTTTCTTATAATTCTGCTTTTACAAGGAGGTGGATAGATGAAAGGATAGTTAGTTATATATTTTTTTTTCGTAAACACAAGAGTTCAAGAAAAAAAATTTACTTAAAAAGTTATTCCTTTTTTGAACGTCAGAATCGATTAGAGTTAAAAAAAAAATGGTTCACTAATCAATTATTTTATTCATTCAACAACTTTTGATTTCCTCCCAAGGTATAACGATAAAGAAAAATTTCTATTCCCCAAATAAAATTAATTGACTGATTACCATGAATCAGATAAGCAAACTCCCCATTTTTTTCCCTTTTCCCTTTTCGAATTTTTTCCCCCATTCCAAAATCTCAAGCCAAATAGTATAAATCTAGATCTAAAAACCCTCTTCAAAAACTGAAACGCCAAAGCAGTAAATCAAGTGAAAGAAATCGAATTCATCCAAAAGAATAATATTTAACCAAAAAAAAAAAGTGGAAAGCTAAAAGAACGGAATGGGGAAGGAAAAAAATAGCAAAGGGTAAAAAAATACTTCGAAAAAAAAATTCGAAACTGATCGCCTATGCAGGTCAATGCTAGGTACATCCAACAAGCAGACAGCTTACATTTGTGTTCAAACCTTAGTTCTGATTTGGTCTCTTTTTCCTAACTGATCGATGATCGTTCCTGTTCTCGATGTTGCCAACTTCACCGAGGTAACTTTTTTTCTTTTTATTAAAAAAAAAATAATTCCGCAAAAAGCCAAGGAGAAATGGCGGAGAGGTTAGGGGTAAAACAAGGCCATCTGCCAAGAAAGTCGTCGTTTTTCCGATTATAAAAAAAAATTCCCTGTTTATTGTTTTATTTTTTGACCCTTAATGGTTTTTAAGCCCGCTACAAATGATGAATTTTAATGTATGTCGCAGAGTAAACATTTATCTAGGAATGGATTCTTTGGAATAATGATTGTGTGGGCCGTGCATTAGATCAAAATTAATGGGTATTTAAAATTTGTTCTTTTCTTTCAAAACAAATGCAGATATATATTTAAAATAATTTAAGCTTCTTAAGCTACATAACTCTCCGATTTCATGCAATTAAATAAATCGCATAGATATGGAAGTCAAACAAGCATTTTGATGATCTTTAACGGTAGTCATGCTTTTTTACTGGGTTGTCTTTCTCTTAGGAAAGTTAAAAAGATATACAAGTCTCTTAAATATCAATTTTAAATGGTTTCTTAGTATTGTTCATGGAGTTGTAATCTACCATTTAAGCAAATAGTATTAGTCTGAGAAATAGTCATTAAGACATTTTAATGGTATATCATTTTTCTCTGATGGAATAAGGATGAGAAAATGATTTTTTTTCTTTGCTCCCTCGTTTTTGTTTATGTGTCGCATGATTTCAAAACTTCAAATTTTTACCATTTTTATTGCGGCATTTATACGAGTATGGAGCTGCTTGTATTAAAATTTTGGGATACATCCGACTCTCGATAATTCAAAGTTGAAAGGACCAATGAAAAGCTACGAATTATCAACAGTTCGAATTATCGAGAGAATAAGAAAAAACTTCCGAATCTTTTTCTAACATTTAAATTTTAAACTATGTAATAAAACAGCAATTGTATATATACGTAAAATTACTCTAAAATATTTTTAAAAAGTGCATATTATATAGTACAAATGTTATACAGAAATTAAAAGTCGTGAATTAAAATAATATATTTATACAGTAATTCTCTAATAGGACTCATTCACGCCCCATTAAATCTCTTCCTTTCTTCACTGGAAATAAAATCTTTTCGAACCCAGTTCCCTCAGACACTGTCCCCAACACTATTGGTTCTTCAAGATAAGGTCCTGTACAGTCCATGCCTTATTAGGTTTCTCATTCTATAAGTCACACAGATGAATCATAAATAGTTGTATCAGTTCGACGCAAAAAACAATCTTTGCCTGAGGGACCAGGAAACACAAAAAAGGGATAACAAACAGATGGTCATCAAAGAGGCTACGTTACAGGGAAGACATGCAGAGAGAATACAGCACAAAACATGTAAGCTCCAACCTGTTTGCTACAGTACTCTAGACAGTAAATGTTCGAATTATCAAGAGTTTTATAAGATAACTACAAATTATTGCGTGTTGTAATTTACCCAGCCACTTTACTTCGAAATATTGAGTGTACCAAAACGTATTGTTTTAGTCGGAAATATCAAGAGTTTTTTTAGGGGCTGAGCATATGCTTCGAATTAGCGAGAGGTTCGTATTATCAAAAGTTTGAATTAACGAGAGTCGACTGTATATGGTTTAAAGCAGCGTTCTTCAAAACTTTTCGACTCATGGAACCCTTAGAACTGCAAGCTGTTTTTGAGGATCCCCTTCCCCTTTTTAAAAGAATATATCTTTAAAAAATATTTAAAGTAGATCAACATGTTATAGGTATTTTATGTTAATAATATTAAAGTTAAAGAAAAATTATTGGGCAATAAAAAAAATATTGCATTTGCTACAAAAAAATTTTTAATATATAATATTAATATGATATACTCATTAATTATGTTCCTTTGTCTTCCAAGTGTCATACACATATTCATTACATTTAGTAACTGTGATATTTACTCGCATTTTTATTTTACACAAACTTGGAAGACTAGATATATTGAAATTATCCGCACTTGCATTTCATATATTCTCCATTTAATTTACTTTTATATATATATATATTTTTTTTACTGCCACATATTTTGAGATAGAATTCTCACTGAAATACGTTATTCAGAATGGTATTAAAATGTATTAAGCTGAGTGAGGAGCTTCAGTGTATTTTGCTTGAATATGAAACCAAAAATTTAGGAACTTTTCATATTTAAATTTAGATCCTAACTTAGAATCTTTGTTGATATATTGAATAGTTTGTTCTCTTTCATTCGAAAGCCTTCTGATTTATCACAGTATTCGAATTTTTTTCTTATCCATCATGCTTTATTTTCCCTACCATATCGTTTTTGCATACACATTTTATAACTTTCTTTCAATTTTTAATGACTCGTGGAGCCCCTAGGTATGCCTCGTTGAATCAGAGTTCCGTGGAGCATAGTTGGAAGACCACTGGTTTAAAGGATATTCAGGTTTACTGAGTAAAAATAATTATTTGCCCTGCTAATTTGGACTCAGATCAACTTTTATCATTTTATCAATTCCTCCTATTAGCTCACTCTCTCTATATATTTATCTTGTTGAAATTTTCAGTCGTTAATAAAATGCATTTTATAGCACTCAATTGAGCTGAAATTTTATATACACGCTTATTTTGGATGACAATACAGTAATTTAATTGTAATTAATACAAACTAATTAATTAAAGCTAATTATTCGAAGAATTACAAATACAGCCACGTTGGCATCATTTTTGGCGGCTTAGCGATCATTTTGACGACTTGTGTCAAAACTTGAAAAGGTTTTTTAATCACATTTTAAAACGCTCATTTGATCTGAAATTTTCTATACACTATTGTTTTGGGTAACAATAGGATAATTTAATTATAATTAGTTAAAATTATTGACTGAAATTAATTATTTCAAGAATTACAGATACAGCCACGTTGGCCTCATTTTTAGCGACTTGGATCAAAACTTTAAAAGATTTTTTTTTTTCTCACGGTTCAAAGCTGAACAGTTGAACTGAAATTTTATATACATGATTGTTTTGGATGACAATACGATACTTTAATAATAAATATAAGATTTAATTGCCCCTTAATGTTGTGATTCTGTCACATGTTTTTACATATTTATATTAATTATAACTATTTAATAAAAAGTAACTAAAATAATTCTTTTTTTTTTTTTTGTTGGTCTAAGTAGGAGTTGACTTAAAAAATTTTTTTAGATTACTTGTTGTTAATTAAATCCGTATTATCTCAAGTTTCAGGAGAGAAATGAGGCTCAAAACTACGAGGCTCTTTGCCAATAGCTTTTGTGTAACCGCTAAGTGTGACGTTTATAAGCAATCAACGAATTCATTGTGTCTAAGCAGAAGGCTTTCTTCCTTGGCCGTGATAAGTATTTGCCATGCATTTTTAATATATTTCTATGATTAAAAAGCAATAGGACCAGTAGATTTTTTTTTTTTAATTTAGTTTCTTGCAAAGTACAGAATCAGCACAAAAAGAAACAATGGTTTAAAAAATGTTATAAATGGTACATAAACTCACAGAATAAATCCAAATTTGTCAGAAATTGTAGAAAAGGCTCAAGTAAGTCTTCAGGTTACAAACTTTTCGTACTTTTGTCTTATTTATAATATTATTTTTAAATTTTTACTACTTAGACTTGCTTAAAATATGTGCTATTTTTGAAAAAATTTCATAATAAGTCTGTAAGTTACATTCTTTCACCTTTTCATATTCATTCGTTTGTTGGAAAAGTTTGAAGAGTGGCACGCATATTTTTTTTTTTATCACATAGTGGCACTCTTCTCAAAAAGGTTGGGCATCCCTGTTTTAAGACCTTGATGGCGAGCTGAAATCTTACGGGGTAATAATAAGAAAAAATAAAACTAATATTATATACACCTTTAAACTCTTATAATATGCCCAGTTGAGAAATTTCTTCAATTTTGGATATTTTATAATCCAGATTAGGCGACAAATTCAAGAGAGATTTTTAACTAAAAATCTGTAAAATGTTCTACCTTCTTAATCGTGTGAAATGAATTTTTTAAATTATTATTCTTATTTAAAGGGTGGTTTTTGAAATCTAATTATGATTTGAATTTAACTTAGAAAATTAAATTTCATTAAAAATTTGGAAAATAAAGGAATAGTAGCTACATCCAGTTTATTTTAAAAGAAAAAGTAGTAGAAGTGTTCGAAATAAGCGCAATCAAAATAAGTAATTACGGAGCAAACATTAAGTAAACCAAAAAATGTACAAACGAAGCGTTATCTTGAAAAAACGAAGAAAATTCGGTTCATCTTAAAGAGGGGAACAGTACTAACAGAAGACGAGAGATAGAGACTCTTTGAGGCCCTAGTAGCAGGGAAATATTAAGATTTTTAAGGCCCTGGGCCCTTATGCAAAAGTAGGTTGTTCCTGAGACCTTTAAAAGAGACAGAAGCATGTTTTGTCAAATCCTCGTTCAAACGGTAATTTGAAACAAATAAATGTGCACAATTCACGATCTCAGAAACCTAGGCACAAATCGGTTTGACATATGGCCACATTCCTATTAAATGAGTTGAATGATTGTTTATGGTATTAGGCCTAGGCCTAGACATGGACAACGGTCATCACATAAAAAGACAGTCATACCTCTTTTGAAGATTGGCATGCAGTTTGAAGTTCTCTGTTTTTCGGAGAATATGTACTATAATAATATTTGACCATTTTGCTGTGAACTCAAATTCTACTCCTGCCTCCTCTAACATTCTTGACTGTAAAAAAACTGTTGAAGAGTCTGTCTGAGTACTCTAAGCAAATTGTTTTGCAGTGGATCCCTGGACACAGTGGTGAACTGGTAATGAGTTTGCGGACAACCTAGCAAAGAAGACAGGCTCCCATTCAACAGACAACTAGGAAAGCTGTCCCTTTTACCAGTGCCAAGTGTATTATTAAGAAAAAGATGAATGAGATCTCACATTAATTCAATACACAGAGAGAAATTCTAATAAGATCTGGTGGAATTATCTTAAAGATCTTCCCTTGTGGCCAAGACGTAAAGATGTTGCCGAGTTTTCGTCTGGCTACTGGACACGATTGTCTCCACAATCATCTTCACCGAATTCATGTTGCACAGGCCCCTTTCTGCACGCTCTGTGATATTTGAGAGGACATGGGTGCTGTCCCCATTCGCCGTTGTCCAGCACTAAATGACTCCACTTTGAGCGATCTTTATTGGAAATCTAGAGACCTATTGGGCTCATAGACTTTCCTCCCCGCGTTTTTATTTCCTACTTTGTTAGTTTTGCCTGTTTTTGTTTTTGTTCCGACATCCTTGTGGTGTAGTGGTCTTTTGTAACCCTGGCCATTGGAAATAAAAAATATAATATTTGACCATTAAAATTATCTGGATCCTGATCTTATTAAGACAGAGCCTAGAACGAAACAAGGCTTCCCCCGAGATGAGGCCCTGGGCCCGAACCCATCTGGCCCATGCCTTAAGACGTCCCCAACAAGAGACGCAGAAAGGATATTTCAAATTATTAGTTTTTAAACTGTTTATTTCATGTTTAAATATTTATATCGTATTATGTGTGAAAAATTATTCATTTTAAATTACAAAAAGAAGATTTTTCAAAATAATGTTCCTATTTTTTCCATAGTACAAGCTCTAATAAATAATCTAGTACTTATTTTGAAATTGGTGATAATCAAAGTAGAGATATATATAGGCTAGAGCTGGACCGCACACGGTCCTTAACAGTTGCATCTTCACTATCTATAGTCGGGCTATTATAAGCCCTGTTTTGAGGGGAGTATATTACTCTATATAGTAAAAAAAAAAATTACATTTATTTTCAATCATTAATAATACACTTTTTATTCATCCACTGAAGTTCAAATACATTTTTTTAAACTTGTAGTGGATAACACTTGATGTTAATACAGTTTTTCCAAATATTTATTCATTAATTAAACTTTATTTTTTAATATTAAATTTGTTCTGCGATATTTCTGACGAAGTTAGAATTAGCACCAAACAGAGAGCGCCAATGAGTTTTTCTAGTGCATTTTTTTCTCGGCTTCAAATATAATTTTTAAACTTGTAGGGGATGACACTTGATGTTAATACAGTTTTTAAAATATTAATTCATTAATTAAATGTAATTAACTAAAATAAAAAATTTCTGTGTTGACCTAAGTAGGAGTTGACTTTGAAATTTTCTTATATGACTTGTTATATAATAATGTTTTATTTCTATTACATATAAAAATTAATCTATTTTCTTCTATTTCAGCGAATTTTATCTGATTCTGGATATCTTTTAAAGTATACAAACACGTTGATGCGACCAAATTCGGTCAAGACAGATATTTTTGTTTTTTATAATATTGAATAGAAGCATCGTTTAGCTTTACAAAACATACTCTGTTTTGTTTCTACGTTTCTTAGAGACCAAGCTACAATCAATTTTATAAAATTAGAAAAATCGGAAATGAGCCTTTTATCTACTAGAAGTAGACATTTAAATTGCACAAAATTTATCGCAGTGAGTCTGATAACTCAAAATATTATGAATGTAAAACTTTTTGAACCTGATATTTATATATTTTTCTAGAGAATGTACTAAAATGTTTCTTATCGCACGAGTATTTTTTGAGTTACGGCCTGTTAAATAATGGTCTTGCAAAGAATGTCCCATTTTTTATAACATTTACTCGATCAGCCCTAAAGTTTTTTTAAATTTTAGTAAAACATTAAAACGTTAGTACATTTGTATCTAATTTGTTTTAGTAATAGTTTTACTAATGTAAGTTTATTACTTTTTTTTCTCTAATTACTTAAATGTTTTTCAAAAATATTGCTAAAATTGCACTTATAATTGGGATATTTTCGTAAAATTTAGATATTTTTTTATAAACATTGTTAGTTAAATATTAGTATTTATTGGTATTGATCCCCATGAAAGCACATTTATAATGTTTTAGAGTATGCTATTTTTTTAAGTACTCCAAGCGCGTTCGGATCTTAAGTAGACAAATTACAATTTTGTGTTTCAAATTTAAAACAAGAAGAAAAAAAAAGAGGCCTGAAAATTCTGATACAAAGCAAGGCACTTTTTTTTGGAGGAAAAAAATAACAAATAATATAAAATTTTATTCTAAAAATGTTTTTTTTTATTTATTTATGCTAACTGCACGTAGAATTTCAACAAAAAAAGACTTAAAACCTTGAACTAGTCTTTAAGAACAATTCCAGTGCGACTTATAGTAAGCAAATTCAATCAAATGTAGACTGACTCACAAGAATAGAAAAAGAAGTCTAGTCTGGAAATAGCAGCCCAGACAGAATAGAAATTAGAGTTAAATTCAAAACTGACGCAGATTTCTAGAAAGGGAAATATCATGCGGTTGAACATGATGAATAATTTACTACGCGAAAGGTGTATGTAAGTGACATAATTTTTCACAGAGCTTACATTTGTGGCATTATGCCAAGCCTTCCAATCCTGAAGAGGTTCAAGGATTATACTTTGAGAATTTTTCGAATCAAATTAACACATTCAGGACTTTTTTTCAAAATGCTGTAACTTACACTCTTCTAGAATAAAAAAAGATTAGTAATTACTGGAACTTACACTCTTCTAGAATCAAAAAAGATTATTAATTACTTGTACTTATACAAATTATTTTCCCCATCTGATTACAATGTTGCTTATTATTGTTATAAAGTGAATAATAGGAGTTTTTCTAATTATTATATTTCAATTTTAAAAATCAAAGAAACATCCAGTTAATTTTTTACTGAAATTAAAAGAAACTTTAAGTGAAAAACACAATCTCGTCTAACAGGCATTTTTGAAACAAGTAATATAAAAAAAAAAAATTAAGTCAATTCCTACTTAGATCAAGAAAAAAATTTATTTTAGTTACTTTTTATTAAATAGTTACAAATCATATAAATATAAAAAACATATGACAGAATCACAACATTAAGTGGCAACTAATTTTTATTAATTATCATTAAAGTACCGCGTTGTCATCCAAAACAATCATGTATATAAAATTTCAGCTCAACTGTTCAGCTTTGAAACGTGAGGGGAAAAAATCTTTTAAAGTTTTGAAGCCAACGTGGTTGTATCTGTATTTCTTTAAGGAACTAATTTCAGTCAATAATTTTTATTAATTATAATTAAACTATCGTATTGTTACCCAAAACAGTAGTGTATAGAAAATTTCAGCTCAAATGAGTGCTTTAAAATGTGAGAAAAAAACTTTTTCAAGTTTTGACACGCTAAAACGGTCGCTAATTCGCCCAAAATGATGCCAACATGGCTGTATTTGTAATTCTTTAAATAATTAGTTTTAATCAATTGATTTTTATTAATTATAATTAAATTATTGTATTGCCATCCAAAATAAAATGTGTATGTAAAATTTGAGCTCAATTGAGTGCTATAAAATGCATTTTATTAACGATTGAAAATTTAAACAAGATAAATATAGAGAGAGATTTAGCTTATTGTAGAAATTGAAGAAAAAGGGAGAGAGAAAAGATAACAAAAAACAATCAACAAAACATGATTAGTACAAGCATTTATTGGTTAGTATTTACGCAACCAGGGGCACACACAAGGAGGCGGGATCCCTGGGTCTGGATCCCCCCATAGCCCTTGATTTGATTATAATCCTATGTATATAGTACGTAAAATTTAAATAAGTATTTGTTGTTAATAATTAAGTTTATTAATTAAAGCTAATTATTTATTCAATAATTAATTTTTTACTGTTTTCTGTTCCCGAAAATCGACGCATTCAAAAGAATATGTTGGATGGCGTGTTGGACCATGATACGAGAATGGTGTATTTTCGAAACTTGACCTCTCCCCCTTTGAAAAATTCCTGTATGCGCCTCTGCCTATACCCATTGGTTTTCTGAAGAGGATTATTACTATTACATATTGATTTATATTTCTCTCTTTCATTTTTCTTTTCAATCTATCAATTTATTTTATTTTTAAAAAATTCAAGAATGATTTTTCTAACAATAAAAAAAAAGCTTCTGAAGAAAATTCTATAGTTTACAAATTGCATTAGATATTTTCAACAAAAAAAAATCCTTTCTTTTTTTATTTTTAAAATTTAAAATTACTTCAAGATATTTATTAAGATTGTGTGTGCATGCGTACATGCTCTAGCTGATAACTATTCCAATATAACTGAAGCCCAACCGTATTGAAAATTTTATACAATCCAGCAAAATGAATCCAACCAAGACAATTTTCGAATTTTTTATTAATATTCATTGACAAAGGTAGCTGTTAATAGTGTTCCGCATGCATCTGAGACTCAAAATATATTTGTAAAATATATTTGAATAATTTATAGCAATAAATAATAAAATACAAATCTTAGTAGATCAAAATTGAAAACCGTCTTGTTATCAGTAGAAAATAAAGGTATACATTGTTAAATCTATGCATGAATGTGTTCTAAACTCTTTGTTTATTTTAATCGTATTTTTTCTATCGTTTCATACACACACATTATATTTCTTTGACGAATGTATTTCATTGAAAAAGGACGAATGACGCTAAATTTTGCTTATATTCGTCTATTATTAAGCAAAATTCTCTCATAATATATTGGTCATTTTTTAGTAACCCTCTTATGAGTCGTAAAAAAATCAATGTGTGGCTTCGATTACTCAATTTTTCTGATAATGATAGAATTCTATTTTGAAACATTTTTTCATGTGAATAAACTCGTGTGATATTTGCTCAGAATAAATCAATATTTGCTTGCAGTAGTATAATTATGTAAAAAAAAAAAAATTAGAAAAAGCTTCTGTTCCTTTTTACTTTGTGTCTTATTCTACGTTTCGTATAAAAAAATAAATCTGCATCATTTATGCGTATTGTATTTGGTACATACAAGGACGTTTTAAGGCATGGGCCAGACGGGCCCAGGGCCTCTTTCTTAGTGAGAGCCTCGCCTAGATAATTTAATGATCAAATATTATTTCCGGTTGTATTCTCCGAAAAACTAGGAATTTTGGACAATATGTCAACTAGCTACATGTGATGACCGTCATCCCAGCCTACCACCATGCAGTTACGTAACGAAGAATACTAGGGTCCCCTTACGAAATCAGGTTTCGGGCCTCAAGCTCAAATACGTACATATTAGTCATGCTTTGGGCCCCCTAGAACACTTGCCCCTCGCAATGCGGGGGTTGCTGGGGTGTACGTTACACCACTGCCACCACACACCATCTTTACTCATATTCAAAAGGCGGCAGTTGGTCGAGCTATCTGTGCGATTGTAAGTCATACACATTAATTTGTTTCGGGTTTGTACGAGTATATTTAACAATGTATGTTATGTACTGTCTACTTTTATGGGTCATAAGTAAAGCCTATATTTGTGTAGGGACCCAGGGCCTACTTATGCGTAGGGGCCCAAGGTCTACTTTTGTGTAAGGGTCCAGGGCCTCAAGAAATTTAAGACGTCCCCATGGGTACATACGATAATAATTAATATTTTGAGGAACAGTGAGTATGTAAAAGGTAAAATGCTTTAATAACTATAACATAATAATTAAAGGCCCTTTTTTTTCTGTTACTTTTGTTTTCCTAATTTTTCCCTAATGAGCTGCATACTGGTAGCTAAGCTTTTGCGGACCGGCAAGTCTCCAAATGAGAGACAGATTTCATGGAGGCACCATATAGTGGAGGCTCTCGATGCTCAATTTTAACGCTTGAATTAATTTTAATTCAAGCACTCCTCAGATGCTAAATATTACCATGCTTTAATTTTGCCGGGAGTACCAGAGCCAAATCAGAGCTAGGGATCTTTTATATGGCATATAGTCATATGTCATGCGGGTTTAGAAGAACAATAAAATAAACATATAATAGCTACTCTCAAAATCTAAAACCAAAGTTAGATCTTTATGGAGGTATAAATAGTATGCAGCTAATAAAAAATTCTTTTAAATATACACATTCGTATTTTTGACTATTTCAAATCTATTACAGGAAAAATGACTCGAGGAAAAAGATTTGCTTGCTTGATTGATTATTTTTTTATGAGCATAGCACTCTAAAACAACACGAGAGCCGTAAGAGTCAACAATTCAGAGAATATATATATTTGTAATAATTCACTTAAATTTCCTCTCGAGGGATTTTAATTTATAATGGTCTTGTGCCCTCTAAGAATCCGTGTGATAATTAATTTTAGTTTACCCTCCTAATTTAAAATAAACATAACTTTATCTCCCCCCAACTGAGAAGTCAGCATTTAAGGCCGGATGATGCAATCTTGCATCACCAGCGTATTCGAGCCAATCAGAAAACCCTTTGCTGGAAATCATATGACTTGAACAGTTTCCGGTTGACCAAAACTGTAAAATGTAGATCTTGGTAGAAAAGAATGAATGCTCTCTTTGGTGACTGTTGAAAATGTTCGCGTGAGGTTGTCCGTGTGTAATTGTTTTGCTGGTATTTGTTTTGTTTTTTTGTTATTGTTCAATTTTTTCAATTGTGAGTATTTCAAACTAAACATCACATGTATTTATCATGCTTTTTAAATCAAATAGACATATATTATTTTAGTAATTCATGTGCATGTATATAGCGAGCTAGAAAACTGCAAATAATGTCTCCAATTTGATAATATAGAAATTCCTGGCTAATATCTACTAAAGGAGTACAATATACTATAATCTAGTTAAAAAGGATGTTGTATGGTTAAAGCTCTAAAAATATTAAAAGCCTGTGAGTCCGCTCTAAGAAAAAGATAACAGCATAAAATAAAATATTCTATCAAGAAAATACATATTAGTTAAAGTCAGTGTGTTATTATAGTTATTAATAGTATATATATACATTCCCGTTTAACAGCTTTTTTATTTAAAAAATGCTGCGTCTAACTCCAATAGCTAATTGTTGTCTCTTTTATAGCATAAATGTTCTTTCTTTTCCTTTGCAAGGAATATCGTAATAAATAAATTAAAAAAGGATTTTAAAAAATTACAAATGTGTTTAAAAAGTAAACGCTTCGATTAAAAATAAATAAAACCCGAGGATGCAGGAGATCAAATTTAAATAATTCATAGGAGGGAAAAGTAATAATTCAATTTTTATATCAATTCAAGACTACTACTCATAATATTTTTCTTATAGTGAACTTCAAATACAATAAAAACAATATAAGACGCTTAAGGAGGGGAGGGGGATATAATTTAAAGTTTTATTTGTAAATGCTAATTCACACAGAGGCGGAAGCAAAGGCCTCTGATTGGCTACATCTTCACCTTCCGTTACTTACAGGTTTGTTGTAAATCAACCGCAAGAGTATTTATTTCAAGTATTTCGGATTTACGCAATATGTCAAAAATTTAATAAACAACCAGAAAATAGAAAATTTTGTTCGAAGCTTCTTTTAATAAAATTTAGTATGCATCTCTTTCTCAATAAGTTAACAAGCTAATGAGAATTCAGTATAACAAATCCTACATATTACATAATTGAAGAAAAAATTTAACGACACCCTCAAGAGACTGTCTTTGATAACATTTAGTCTCGTAAAATTGGCAATGAAAAAAAAGTCAAAACCTTCAGAAAAAATCTATAAAATGAAATATTTTCGGATAAGTAGCCTTCATTCATTATTATTGATGTTTTCTTCACATTTGAAAATCATCTAACAGATTTAATTCATTTGCATTCCCTTTCTTTCTTTGAATTCCCAGATTAAGTAATAGTAATTTACCTAAATTTATTTAGCTTTAAATTGTACTATGCTGCTAAAAACGTATTTAGTTACATTACCTAGTTCTAAGGAAGTTCTAGATGTGCTCATAAAACCAATCAAATAAAAGTTATGAATTTGGAAATGGAAAAAAAAGTATAAACTATCATTAAAAAATACGAGAGGATAAGAAAAGTTTTCTTTCTATATAAAAATGCAGTTTCATACTAAAAAATTATTCATTAATTTAAATGGTATATTGTGTCTCTGAAATATTTGTAATCATATTTAATTTTCGTGATAAAAATTCAAGTAACAAAATTCAGTATCGTTAATTCTTAAAAAGAAATCAGATTAAAAATATATTTTTAAAATTTTTTTTGAAAATTTCAGTCTATTGTTCTTATTTTGTAAAGCTTATTAATTAAAAAAATTATGAACTTTTTAATTAAAGTTCGATATTTTTACTATTGTAAACATTTATAACACTATAATTGATACTTCAATGAAACAAATGCAAAAAGATTCATATAAAGGACATAAAATCAATAGAAATGTTAGTTTTTACAGTATTTAAGCAATCAAACTCCTTTAAAATGCATTTAATTTATTTATTTAAAAAAATCATTTTTGGAAAAAAAAAGGAATTTTAAAAAATAATGAAACAGTTGAAATTACATGTTTTGTACATAAAATAAAATAAGCATAGAATCTTTTCTGTGTATCTAATGGCGATTTTTATAACAAAATTTTAAATGGTCCTTTTTCTAGTGCAAAAGCTTTCGATACTTCACTGTAACCATGACAACTGTATGACACGGTTTCATCAATTCATTTTTAATCTTTTGACCTAGTCGTGAAGTATATTTTATAAGCAACATAATTAAATTTTTCTTTCGGGCATTAAACCAATTTAATTAGTAAATTAAGAAAAATTAAGTAGTATTTAATTAGTTAATCAATTAAAATTAATAGTTTAAGACAGAAATCCTTTTAGAAAGAGGAAGTTATAGTCTGTCACTCTCTGAAATTTTTGTTGTTTTCCAAAATAAGAATAAAAAAAGTAGCAATTAATTTTAACACTTTGTTAAAATATACTTCCAAACCATTATTTGAATTGTTATTTAATGGAATAAAAAATATTGCTGATCAATAAATTTTAGCATTTTCAAGTTTTTGCATAAAAATTTAACACAAGTTTTAAAAGATTTCTTAAAGCATAATTTCATTTTTGATACTTATAAAGGTATTATTATACACATTTATTGGTACCTGAGAGACTTCTACAAAAGATTAAAATCTGGATTATTATTCAAATAGGAAGAATGAAAAATGAAGTTAAAAAAACAACAACTACAAATTGCGTTTAACGTAACATTACTGTAATTTTAAATCTGATCTTCAGCTGTTGTATCAAGATCTCCTTATTCCAAATTATATTCAAAGGCTATTCATAGCTAATTATATTCATAGCTAAAAATATATACATTTCGTTTTACATCTATTGCAGTGCAGATTATTAACCTGAAATAAGTTCTTTTGATTTAAGGAATAGATGCTTATTAAGTATTTTTATCACTTAATTAAAAGTCTTTTTTGTGTGACATTTTTAAATCACTTTTTGCTTTCAAAAGTTCTTTCAATTAAATTTAAGAGCAATTTTTTTCCTTTCATTTTTCGAACATTTAAGACTTTGTATAACAAGCTTTCACCCACTTTTTAAAAAAAATTTCTTATATCATAAGCAAATCGTGACCATAATTTAATTTTCCTCTTGCGCAACTATCTATATTTGATAGCAATGCTATGTGAATATTGTTATATATCTAAGAATTATAACTATCCTACAGTTTTTCTATTATTTTTAGACCAATTTACATCATTTTTCGTTTTTAAGGCTGTTTTCGGTTAATGTTAAAGAATAGGACCCAAATTCGGAATATTTTTTCAGATATAAATGTACTCGAACATTAATATTATATATTCTGGCTTCACTATCATGTAGAGCAGTGATTCCCAATGTGGTCTATATGGACCCCCAGGGGTCTATGACGACCTGCAAGGGGTCCACGGCAGTGAAAATATAATTTAGGGGTCCATGAGGTGTAAATGGGGGTCTACGATAGCCTAAAAGAGATTGCAACTTTAATTTGAATAGAAAATCTAATAAATTGTAAACCATATTTACCTATTTAACAGCTTTATTTATTAAATTTATTGGGGTTAATTTGCAATTACAAGGCTACAGCATACATTTTATTAAAAAAGGTATATCATTTCGGTGTTTCTTGCCAGAATCAAGATAAAGGAGTATAAAACTGGACGTCGTGAATTTTAACAGTTTCTCAATTCGTCACAATCTGCCAGAAAAATGAAGTTTTAACCTATGTTCAACGTTTAAATGCCGTTTACTCAGGTTTTGAAACAAGGTTTTAGAATGCTTTTACCACAGTAATATCACATAAGGGATGAATTCATGTTGTCACATTAAAAAAAAACAAAAAGAAAAAACTGTCTGATTAGAAAAGCAACTTATTTTAATAGCCCTAACAAAGATCTTGAAATAAAGTTTAGAAACGAATGTCAGCAATTTTTCGAATTATGGAACATCTCAAGAAAGTTTTTAACTGCTTTTCCCAGAGAGGAGGAGTTTAAGCGCGCTTGCCAATCTCCAAAACAAAAACGGAAAGAAGAAAAGAAAGATTGGACACTACTAACCGATGAGATTGAGGGTTAGACCTGAAAAGATTGATGTCAAACGTTAAAAATGTGTTATTGAAGCACCAGATTCAACCCGCCCATTAAAAACCTTTTTTTTTTTTTTGCTCCGTTATTTTTTGTTAGAATTATATTATATATTATATTAAAATTTAATTAACTAATTCACATGTGTTTCTTAACACACTACTTAACTCCAGTTAGAAACATAAAACTTTTAAAGAAAGTAGTGCTATACCAGCTACCAAAAAACATTTAAGTTGGTAAGTTTGCAAAAAGTTAATATTCAATAAGTAAGGGTCTACACAAGACCGAAAAACATGGTAAGGGGTCTATGAAACAAAAAAGTTTGGGAACCTATGATGTAGAGAATCACTTATTTTATCATATTACTCATTTTTATCCTAGTTGACACATTCTTTCTTTTATAAAATGTGTTCGCTTTTTTTCTTACATGAAAAGGAATAGATGAGCTATCCTTTTAGATGTTAAAAGAAAAAAAAATATTTATGGAATATTTTGAAATTTCAAAAATACTATATTGTAAACAAATGTATGTGTCACAATGTTACAAATTTACATGAAAATAGAGGCATTTTTCTGTCCGAAAATGGGCTCCGCTTTTAGTTCAAGCTCTCATACATTTGGCGAAAACATCCTTAAGATTTCTTTTAGCAATGATTAGATCATAACTCAAACTTACTAGTATCAGTATTTAATCATTCTTTACTGAGTGCATCTCAAACCTTCAGTACTTGCGACCCAATTTTCAATCATAATTTTCCTCACACCCCTCCCCCCATACAATAACAATGATTGAATGCAATAATAATGTACTTTAACGCTAAAACTACCATGTGACCTTAATTATAAACAACACAAATTATCAAGATAAGTGTTAAATTTTGTATATGGTACTTGGTATCCGACTACCCTAAAATTGTGAATTTTGCTAAAAATTGACAAATTTATTTTATGATTTTATTTTATAGACCTTTTTATTGGCTTTATAAAAATACCAGGTCTATCATTTAGCGTTCACTAGAACAAAAACTACAAGCGTTTTAGTAAAAACAGATGTTATTACTTTAAGCAAGATGTCATACTTTAAAACGCGTTTTACTCGAAATGTGATTTTTTGAAAATAATCAAACGGAGCCAGCATTTGCTAAAAAAGTTTTGCAAATAATTAACTGTGAAATTTTTTGCGTGAGTTCCGTATAATTGTAGAAGTGTTTTAACCATCAATCATTGTTTTATTACAAAATTTACAGTTCCTTATGTGAATATAATCACTATCTTTTTAAACAATTTCATATAACTGAGGAAAAGTGCTCTAGTTTTTGTAAAAAATAAAATATCTCTTATCCTGAAGGTCACTTCGAAAATGAAGAACATAGCAACACATCAAAATTGAAAATTTCTTTATGAACCTTTGGTGCAGAATGGGCCACGTTTATGTTATTTTTTGTCAATTTTTACCCATTTTAGTTATAATAATTTCTTTTTCTCCTCTTAATTTTAGCCTATTTTTCTTAAAAGGTACTAAGAAAATCTAAAAACAACAAAATAATCCACATATCTCAATTTTTTTTTTAAAAAAAAGTTGTCCCAACCATTCGGATACCTTAAGTGATAGATATTTTAAGTTCGTTGCTTTTAAGTAATAAGAAAAAGTATTATGTTTACTTTTTTTCTTTTCTAATTTTTAAATTGAACAGAAAAGAATTGTTCGGTCATTTAATATTTTCTCGTTTTCTCACGTTCTTTGAAATAGAAATCGTAAATAAATCATATTTCTTAAATGTAATAGAAACATTCTCATTCAATTTCACTTTGAAGGATAAATCGAAAGAAAATTGTATTTTCTTATTGCAATCAGTTTCGTGTGTTAACATTCAGTACAGGATACTGAGATATTACCCCCTTTAGATCATTAGAAGCTATTATATAGCAAGTTACAAAAAGTAAATTATCATTATGTAATAATATTAAGTTTTAATAAGATTTCACTTCCACGATAATCTTTAAAGTTCTAACACATTTGTTTTGAAGTAATGACTAATTCAAGCAATAAGGATGAAATCCTTTCTGGCGCATCTAAAACATTTCGAGATTGGTAAGTGTAAAAAACATAAATTCCTACAGGAAAGCGTTAAAATTAGAGGATTTGATGGCGAAATCAAATGAAAGAATTAAAAATTTTCAGAATGTTGATCTCGTATTTATTCGAGATATAATTATTTCCTTTAAATATTTCATTTCTGTTGTAATTCATGTACTAATTGACAATGTCTTTTAAGACTTTTGCCTATGTATGAAAAATTCTTCTTTTGAAATTTTGTAATAAACTCATCAAAATTTTCGAGAATTTAATTTTTTTTGTAAAGAAATTATTCTTATGAGTATTTAATTATTTTTTTATTAAAATTATATATATTTTTTTATAAAGTGAACATATTTCATTTAAATGTGAAAAGAATTTAACTTCTTTCTCCTTATGCCAGACAGCATTTACAGTTAATTTTATCGAATATTGATTCTTATTAATATAAAAGTAAGCTCATTTTCTGAATTTTAAAAACTCATCAAACAAATTTATTTATTTAATAATCAAACAATTTATACTTTTAATGTATGAAAAATAGTTTCCTGATTACATAATAAGACAGATATTCAATAACTTAATAATAATTCTTAGCCAGATAATGATATTCACTTCCTGGTGAATAATTACTGCTATTAGGGGTATTACATTCCCTGAGCTTAGATTTTGTGAGAAGAATTGTTGGGTTGAATTGGAACTTCTTATTTCTTATTAAACTGTAATGAAGAATCCATTTCCTGGAGAAGTAATTAATGCCTCGAACAAGAAATGACAATAACTTTAAAAAGTGGTTGCTTATACTCATCTGCACAGCGAAAGTATTTATAAATTTAGTTTCTAAAAAAAAACTTTAAGGGACTCTCAAATCATTGATAGAGAGTTATTTGTAATTACCTCCAAGGTTTCAAAGTGCTGCAGTAAAAAAAAAACTGAGACGAACACAGCAAAAGAAAAAAAAGTACATTTGAAAGAATACAGAAACAATTCAAATTTTGTTTACATACTTTACAGGTGTTCGATGTTTGAAAACTTGGTTACACGGCATACATCAATGCGATAGTCAAGTTCCTGCCACACTAAACTTAACATATTACTATCAACGCTATTGACAACATGTGTCATCCGAATAGGGCTTTTCCATAAGACCAAGTTTTTGTACCAAATTTTACATAAGACCAAGTTGATGAAACAAAACTGTATGAAAGCATAACACATGCTGTCAATAACATTTCTAGTACTATGCTGAGTTGAGAGTGGCAGAAGATGGGCTATCCCATTGATGTATGCCGTATAACAAAGTTTTCACCCATAGAACACCTGTAAAGTATGTATATAAAATTTGAATTGTTTCTGTATTCTTTCAAATGTTCTTTTTTTATGTAGTTAGTCTGTTAATTTCCTTACTAAAGCGCTTCGAAACCCAGGAGTGGATTATGAATAATCCTAAATAATAATTTTCTTTTTTCAATCAAGTTAAGCATTATTTTATGCAAAGAACTTTCACGGATTTAAGTTAGGAATGATATTTCATAAACATTTTTCAAGTAATTTTTTAAAAAATCGAATTATTACTTGCTAACTTCTAAATGTATTTTTTGTCATAGGTATACTCTCTTGAATTTATTATAGTCTTGCTAATTGGAAAAGAAAGTAATATGCACATAGTTAAGTCTCTTCAGAACAAAATAATAAGTAAAACTGTTAATTAAACTATTAAAGATACGTTGTGTGTGTGTGTGTGTGTGTGTGTGTGTGTGTGTGTGTGTGTGTGGTGTGTGTGTGTGTGTGTGTGTGTTGTGTGTGTGTGTGTGTGTGTGTGTGTGTGTTAATTATTTTGTTACTTTAAATTTCTTACCTAGTTGTTGTAACAAAAAATAAAAAACAATATTCTTAATTTAAATAAAGCATTTTATTTTATTTCAAAAACATAATTATAACTTTCTGAAACTCCACCAATTCCACATTCCTGTTTCATATTTAATTGAGTGATATTTAAAATCAAGGAATTCTAATTTTTCTGTAAACATAATAATGTTGGTCCTGCTTTTCTGTTTGTTATAAGTTGCTCAAATAAAAATATTATACATTTTAATAGTTGTATTTTTTGTTTGAATTGAGAAACGTTGAAAGATAAACATTCAAAAATAGATTGTGTTTTGAAATACTAAAAAATTTTATTTATTAATATACATAAAAATAAACACTTGTTTAAGTATTAAAAATTATTATTTATTAATGTTACAAAATTATTATGTGTTAATATTAAAAATGGGTTAACCATTTATGCTGCGTTGCATTATTTTTTAAATAATCGAACGTATTCCTCTTATATCTCTTTACCATCAATATTATTGATTCACAATTTCATTTTTTTTTCTTTTTTTGAAAAAATAATGTACAATGTTAGATGTTTGAAGAAAATTCATATAAAAAAATATGAACTATACATACAAAAAATCACACATAATTTTAAAATTTCTTAAGAGAAATTTGCACATTTGAGAATAAAATTATGAAAAAAATAAGATTTGGATCTCTAAATAAAGTTAAATGTTCCGATAAATAATCCTCTAAAATCAGACCAAAATAAGGAACCAACACTAATTATGGTTTTTTATAAGATAACTAATTTATTTGGTTGATAAAGATCAGTTAATAAGAATTTAAATATCTTGCTAAAAAGTCACCTTACTACTTGTTATTATTCTAATTATTTCTTGCTAAATCGATTTTGAAAACTAAAAATGCTTTACTAAATCTAAAACCATTTTGAAAATTAAAAACACTTTCCCATACCTAAATTTTATGGCTGAATGTTCAGCAAAACATAAAAATAATTTTTTTTTGTTTAATGTGTTTTTACATATTTTTGGCGGCAAAAATGTTTTTTTTTAATTTGTTCCTTTTAGAAGTTTTTTATTGAAAATTTAGTGATTTCATTATATCGTTATCCCCTATTTGTTTTAATGTTTGAAATTTTTTAACATTCGGAAGATTTAATATAAAGCTAATTTTCGTTTTAAATATATTTGTATGGCTTGTAAAATTTTATATTCTACAATGAATCCTGCATCTAGAAATTTTCTTAAAATTTTTCTGTTAACTTTTTATTAGTTATTCATTCGAGTTTTTTTTAGCATTAATATAAATAAAATGAATTAAGTCATATTACCGAGAAAGAATAAGACATTTTGCAGGTTTTAAAGCCTTTCTATTTCCATATTGAACTTTTTTTCTGGTTTTCGTAATAAAACGAAATAATACAAAAGTTAGAAAATTAAATCTCAGTATTAGATTGTATAACAAATCGTTATGCTAAGTAAAATTAAATTTAAAATTCTCCATTTTAGAAATAGTTCAAAATGGAAAGAAGATATTTTGCAACTCTGATAATTTTCAATTGAAATATGTGTTAAATATGTAGTGTTCATATAAAAGGTTTATATTTCTGACTTATTGAATAAATATGACGTTTTAATCGGTAATTTTTAAGACAAA